>MJUU01032152.1:0-20600 GCA_002080025.1 Modiolus philippinarum | reverse complement strand
TTCGGATAAAGTGGATTCGTTGAAGTATATTCCGAATAACAACGGAGCCTTTGTTCTTACAGAATTGTTGCTACAAAATATTTGATATGCTTTTTAATGATAAATTAGTATTGTGTATTTTGTAATATATTGTTGCCTGCTTTTTCTCTAAGGTCCTCTTTTTCTTTTTTCTATTGTACGAAATGGCTCAATCGGAGGTACAATGTCTTCTAAAGAGATGTATGCTCTTTATTTTTCTTAGATATGGTGTACTTGTACATGAGATAATACCTCATGTGTACACTTTGTTCAATTACTATTATCTAAATTTATGTAAATTCTAAAACCAAAGGATTAACTCCCTGCATCGTAGTTTCGTCCTCAGCTATATTTGATATTACTACTTATTCGGATTTTGTTTGGTTTTATGCATTTTAAACATTTTTTTAAATTATGGATTTCCTTTGTTTGGGTTCTAGTGCTGCTGATGAGGAATTAATTTCCGAAATGGCCATACAGCTCATTAAAATTATTGCAGTTCGAGTTAACATATGTGTTNNNACTCCATATCCTTTCGTGAAAAAAATGGAAAAGTACAATGTCAGTTTCAGGTTTAATCGTTGGGTCGCTGCATGGATTTGTTACTCAAACAAATTCTGAAATAATCAGCTGCAATTTCATTATTGCCTTTCAACTTCAATAGGAAAAATTAACAATGACTTCTAAGGAACAAATTACCTTATTTCGAAGTCTATCTTGTTTTTATTGGAAATTAATACTTTAAAATTGCTTGGATTTTTTCCGAAATTAAGTTGTGTTTTGCATTTTTTAATTAGTCTATGATGCAAAGTTGTAATGTAATATTTCTCATAATTTTTACATTCTTTCATACTGAGAATCTTATCTCGCCAATATAGCTGACTAAAGACAAACCTCTGCTCATTGTCATCAACTGTTAACCATTAACTCTGATGCAACATTTATGTTACAGATCATTTGATCGGCCAAAACTGACCGTCCAATACATTATTTAGATGCATCGGACAAAGTAAATGGTGAATAAAAGGATATGGAGTATATGCAAATGAGACAAAGTCTCTACAAATACATGGTAAAAAACAAGCAAAGGAACAACGCTTTTATTGTTGTTCTTCATCTTGAAGTCACCATGAGGCCTTCAACAGTGAGCTTTGCTCATACCTCATAGTAAGTTCAAGACGGCCCCTAAGTCTGGTTTCATGTCCACTTAGAACTTTATTAAATACAAATGAGACACGAAATTGTTTGACTCCTTTAGCACACCGTAAAGTACTATCCAAGATCAACCCATATTAATTTGATGGTAAAAAATTCTGTTTACAAGCTGCGCGTCGCCTGTTAGCTGCATTTTGCCATCATATCTACGATTTACGTCAATTGACATTCAAACAATTTACTGTTAAGTCCGAGTGTACTTCATGTATAAGCAGAGCAAAAACATTACTGAAATATGCGGTTTTTCATCACCGTTGGTTCTAATATTTTTACTTACTCTTCGATACATTCAGCTATCAGATCGGCAGCTTTTCCAGATCCCTGCAGTATTAAGACAGGTATTTTCTTCTGCACCACTTCAAACACAGTATCTAATGTAGACATATCTCCTTCTGCCACAATTACCAGTACTGGAACTTTCATCTCTTTAATTGTCGGTAAATTATATTAAAGAAGTTATTCACCACGAAAAGCAACAAAATAATATTCACGAAAAATTTCAAAAATAATGTTATACCGGGGTATATAGTAAGAACGTTTATTATTTATCTATTTATTTTATTTTACTTTATTTTATCTATTCATTTTTTTTTTTTTGGTAATAATAATTCTATATTTCTGCAAGTCTTTATGTAATCACCACAAACGTCTATATTGCTTGTGAGCATTTGTCGAATCAGGGTACTCACTATCCGAATAGGCCGAAATGATTTTAATTTGGAAATTTTCAGTATCTTAATTTTAGAAAATTTAGTTTAAACTAAAAATGATATTTCTCTGCAAAGCTCTGTTCTTAGCTAATTTTTCCCTTACGTTTTGATCGTATCTGTTATTTGTTCTTTTTCGGATTTTCGATAATTGGTATTCCAAATATTTTTGTTAGATCTGCACAGAAGATATATTAGCTATTTTAACTGAAAAAGCAAAAATATTCAACTTTCACAAGAAGTTATTTACACCCCAAACAGTTGCTATTAATTGCATGCTATTTTTGAAGGTCGTCTTTTGATAAACCCAAAACTTTCAAAAGTATGTCTTGCAATTAATTTAGAATAGATAACAGGAAACACTTACAATGGCCAAAAATTACAATCACATGCCACAATCTAATAGGATGAGATTAATGGGGACAATAACAGAATTGTCAAGATCCCAATCCCGAATGGAAAGAATACAAAGAAACAAACGCCGGAAAATTGCCAACCGCAAATGTTATGGCTTGGTACATGCATTTCAAAAGAAATGGTGTGTTATATCAGTTTTATGGCGCATCAAAATCTCCATTTTCATAACGGTATTGTCCGGTAGCAACTGAACAGCCATTGCTATTGAAAGGTCGTACACAGTGAAAAGAATTGTTCATCCCAGTACTAGATCAAAAAATGGATCTTGAATCACAGTTCGAACCATCTTTTTTGGTGATGGCATCAAACGGATTTTCAAGCCTTTGTTGATAAGGCGGTAGCGGGGAAAACTATTCCTAATGAAAAAGTCTGTATAATTGTGCTATCTCTAGCGTACCGAATCAACAGTAAAACTGCTTAAAAAGGAAAAGGTCGTCTTTTTTCTCGTAAAATTTAGTACTGAGGTGACAATTTTCGCTAAATTCGAGACGGAAGTCCAAAAAAGATCTCGATCTAGGAGTTTCTGATGTTTCCTTTATCTCTAATTATGGAGTATAAACTGATGGAATCAATTTAGCAAAAGATTCTTTTTAATGGAGAGAGTATCGTTGATATATATAAGTGAGATTGATTTTAATTTTAATTTAATGAGCTTTTACGAGTCTCTAAAGAAATTCAATCTCCTAGGAGTATAGAGCAAGTATGGTAGTAGAAGAGCACAATTCGTGGTCATTGGTTTACCAACTTGCTGTTAATAAAAAGCACCTCAAAATGTGGCAAATACATTATCAATAAGAAAATCAATTATACTACACAATAATTTTCATCGTAGCATACTTTAACTTTTAAACTCGTTTTTGAAAAATATTGATCTATAAGCTAATACAAAACAACAGTAGAATATCAGAGGAACAAAGCACAAAATTACATAAATCAAAGTCCCGAGACAAGGCAAAAGCAAGTACACCAGAAGACGGAAAACCAAAGACATAATGTACCAACAAAGCACAAAAAACACTACAAATACAACACAAAAAACTAAACCACTAACAGTGTAAATTCTCAAAAAAACAGTGACACAGGGTGCTCCGTAAGGGTAAGCTTGTCCTGCCCTACATACAGCACCCGTCACACAGTCAGTGAGGCATTATTGGTTTTGAAAAATCTATTTGGTAGCTGATCGGTTAATGTCTTTTTCTAACCCGTGGACAAAACCAATTAAAGATCCATGGTACGTGTTACTTCTCTAACCCTCAAACAGTACCAAGGTAAAAATTCGGAAAGTTTCTGTAAATCTTTTTAGTATTCAGACAATAACGAGAACAAATCGGTACCATAAACATTACTTACGAAGGGAAAACTAAAATTCAACAAAACAACACAAAAACGAAAAGCACTGGCAATGTGAACCTCCATAAAAATCGAAGGTGACATCAGGTATTCCGGAAAGGTAAGCATGTCCTAATGAAAACAATTGTTTTGGAATTTACAAAAGCCTTTTGAGTGATACTTTTCATGCGTGATTTTAGTTTATCATGAGGAAGCTTGGTATAAAGTACGGAAAAATCAAATGTTTTGAGAGAATTTATTTGTGAAAAAATGAATGGGATTAAGATTTTCCAATAAATCTTTCGAATTTTTAGCAATAACATGTTTATCATTATTTCCCTGGGAACAAGTTTGAGTCCATTTTCCATTAATTTAAAATCTCCCTTATTCAAATTTGATCATGGACCATATTTGGATAACATGCAGAATTAAAAAAAGAGATGTCTTCAATATTGTACTTCCCTTTAGCTTTACCTTTTACTGTCAGCCAATTGCAATCAGTACAGGACCACAGAAAGATCAGTGTTTCCTAGACTAGTTCTTGTATTTAATGTTTCAGTTGACATGACAATGGTAGATGTAACCAATCTAACCAATACTTAAAGCAGTGCACTTTATATCCAAATAATCAAAACTGTGCTCCACCAACTTTGAAACTATCGTCCTGGGTCGAGCCCATAAGAAAAGGTAGGCATGCAGGCGCATATATTGTTAACAAGAAACACACTAGCAGAGATGATTTTTGAATGGTTCGCTTCTTCAGATCATTTTGATATTCCGAGAAGGATAACACATACATGTAGACGTTTCGAACGAAAATAAATCAAAAGTGTCTTTTACAAAACTATTGTGGGTGAATTTTATTTTCAAATATCGATGAAGTTAGCGACGAGATTAAATAGGAAAGTTTTTCTTTAAAAAATGTAAACGTATATTTAACTAGTCGGTCATAAACTTTCTGAGAACACTGCTTAATTTGTTAAATGGAGAGCATTAAATATTTAAAAAACAACAGCAGTAGAATACCGAAGGAACAAAGCACAAGATTACACAAATCAAAGTCAAGAGACAAGGCAAAAGCAAGAACACCAAAAGACGGAAGACCAAAGACACCACATGCCCACAAAACACAGGAACATTACATATACAACACAAAAAACTAAAGCACTAACAGTGTGAACTCTCAATAAACAAGAGTGACATCAGGTGCCCCGGAAGGGTAAGCATGTCCTGCTCTGCACACAGCACCCGTCACACGGTCAGTGAAGCATATGTTTTGAAAAATCTGTTAGGTTACTGATTTGTTATTGTCATTTTCTAACCCTTAGACAAAATATGATGAAGCTACGCTTTGGTCTGATTTGTTTCGTTTTAGAAAATGGGAGCAATAACAAAATTACCAAACAAAAGAGCCAAATTCGAAGAGTCAAAAAGACGAAACTGGTGGAACACCGCGTAAAAATTGTCGACCGCAATGGTCCTGACTTGGTGAATTGAGGCATTTCAAAAGAAACAGTATATAAAGCGGTTTAAGCAGATTGCGCCATGTAATTATAATTTTCAGCCATTGTAGGTGTTTCCTGTTGTCCCTTTTATTTCATTTAAGGTTTTACGGAAAAGATGACGATAGTTGAAGGACGCAAAAATTAAAACAAACAGCGACCCTCGAGAGAGATGCATATCGATCAGATGAAAACAATTGTTATATACTTGATTAGATAATGCGTTGAATTATAATATTCTTTTTATACTTTTTCTGTAATCGTGTTTGCTTTTGGTTATACCAGTACGAATACTTAAGCACATTTAGTCTAAGAATGTTACTGGGACCTATGATAGGAAGTCACTTCACTTATTTTGTACGAATTCAATTTGTTCCTTTTGATCAATGATAACGTCTTGAGTTTAAGTAATATGTGATAATTTTCTTCCAGCAAGAGATGGTTACACAAGTTTCGTTTTGGTAGGTCATATGCATTAAAATATGCTTACTCAAACTCAAATCATCCTTCAGTTCAACAAGTGGTATATACTTCTTAGTCATCTTTGCTAACAGCTCTGCATGGTTTTTCTCATATATGATCTGTAAAAAGATACAATATATCTATGTTAGAGTTTAACGTCAGTTGACATCACAAATTGCTGAATCTAAATCTCTGTTACATGCCCATTAGACAAAGTCTATAAAAACATTGTAGAACAAAACAATGGAAGAACACTATTGTTCAAGGCCTGTTTAATCGGGTTAGCAAGTTTATCCCGAGCAAAATATAAATCTTCTAAAGTGATCGCTGTCTACAGACGTTAAATTTATATCTAAATGAATAATAGTTGTGACTGTGAGATGATGTAGAAACATATTTATGCACGGTCATTGTTTAATGCATTAGTCAAAATTAGCCATTTCAAATAGGCACATGGATATGAAATGTAAAACAAAAGATACTATGGGACCGCGATTTAACTTGCATAATAATTAATGTCTAAGTTTGAGCAATTGTCATATTTTGAATTGTTCTGTTATTTGGAATGTCTGCTCTTCGACATGTCGTTCGTTCAATGGATTTTCCTTTTGTTGTCTCCCCCTCTGAATATGCTACGGACTTTTGTTCTATCAGTATAAGCATTGAAATTATACGGATTAAATGCACATGAAATAAGGAATCTACAAATACATGGTAAACCCAAGTAATGGAACAACGATTTTAGTATTGTTCTTTATATTGAAGTCGCCATAAGACCTTCAACAATGAACTCACAGCAAGTGAAAAGACGGTCCCCAGCACCTGTTCGAGTGGAACCAACTACCAAACGTCGAACAATGCTATATCAATATTTGTAATTATTCATGGATGCAGGATCTTAAACACCTGTGAAAAAAGCATTTATCGGATCGTATATAGGTCTTATTAAGTGGATGGTGGCATTATCTTTGAGGTTTGTAGTTAATTTGTTGTTTTGCTAACATCTCATGTTTTGATATTTGGTCTTCCAAACGTTTAATATTTATCTCTTTTGAATTTAATTTGTCTAAATATCTAGATTTAGTGAAACTAATGGATTTCGTTATTTTTCAAGAATAACTTTAGAGTATTGTAGAAAGAATATGTCCTACTTGATTAAAAATTGTGGAGAGTTATAAGATGTGCATATCTGCATTAAATATTAAAACACTGTGCAAAGTTTGAAAATTATAGGTGCAATACTGTTTCAAGTACACATCATCGAAATATCTAAATACCAAACAAAAATATTTAGTTTTCGGAGATGCCCATTTCGACAACTTCTGGAAACATTTGAAAGACTATGAACCCTAAATTCTTAAAAAAAAACTGACAGAGAACAAATATCAAATTTATGATCTAAATGGAAAAAACAATTTCCACTACGGAAAGATTTTGCATGATGGAGAGAAATTCTTTAGTTTTCCAATTTATAAATTAACAAATTATGCCTATATACCAAATTAATAAATGAACAAATTATGCCCCATCAACAGTATATATTATCGAAAAGACTACCAAGTTTAAAATGCAATTCATTAATTTTTTTCAAAAAACACCAAATGCGATGCGTACTTCTTCCGTAAATAGAGATTTACAGTGGGAGACACATGGTAGAAAGATGTGAAATACGCTCGAATGGTTGAGACTTTGGTCAGAAAACATAGGTTTCCACACGTTTCTGTTTGTAATTTACGAACAAATGGGAACTGAATGAATAAAAAAGATATTGAGATATATTTCACTGGTGTTATGAATTTTGTGCTCAACTCGAGAAAAGACAAATGTTTTTGAACTCTGGATGATTTAATGAAATTACCTATTATGTTCGAAGGTATATACCATGTACATGGTGTAAGATAAAGTTCTAATTATTTTGAATATACGTTTTAGTTCTTTGTTACCACTGGATCGATGCCTCTGCTGGTGGACTGTAAGACACCGATTGTATTCACCAGCCCAGTAGTCAGTACTTCGGTGCTGACCCGAAAGATGATTTTATCTGAAAACTTGCAATATCTAATTTTTTGTAAATTTTGTATGATATTAAGGAATATCTCCCTCATGCAAAGCTTTGTCCTTAGCTGATTTTGGGCTTTCATTTAGATCATATTGGTTATAAGTTTTCTATCAGTTTTTAAATATCATTGAGTTAATGGTTTTCCAAATGTTTAGATTTTTATCTGCACTGAAGAGACATAAGTTGTCGAAATGGCCATATCCAGAAGCTAAATTAATAGTAACTTCGGTATTTAGTTCTTTGCCATTGGATCATATAAAAAAATGATTTTTTTGGTAAATCGTATTATTTGTTGATAATTATATTTTGATTATAGTTATTTTTTACCTGGATAATACAGACAAACTATGCACATTCAAGAAAAGTGTAAGCTTTAGAAAAACCGATTTTATATTGGGATTTGTTTTAGAGACTTTTCTGTTCCTCCCGCGAACAGTTATAACCTATGAATATTATTCTTAAACTTTCCTCTCGTCAACAAGAAATTTGTCAGAAGCAGAGATTAGAAACCAGAGACCTAGGGCTTTTAAAAACGTTAACCAGACAACATTATAAGGATACAGAAATACTTAAAGTTCCACCTGAAGATAACATCTTGCCTACCATATACTGTGTTCCAAAGCTTCACAAAAATCCCTTCAAACATCGTTATCATTAGGCATCTAGTAGGTGTTCTACTACTAAATTATCCATCCATTTAAAGGTAAATAAATTAACGGTATTTTCGGTATTTTCTTATTGAACAAATTCACTTACTTGTATAAAGGAGTTAGCTATTAAATACTGTGAAAAAAAAACTCTGGTGTAAATTACCTTTTGAGTGTACAAAAATCTATTGAAGTTTCAGATAAACAATCAATACAAAGACCAGCCTCATCTATCGACAGTTATGATTTTTCTACACTTTATTCTACCCTCCACATAATTTGATAAAAACCCAAATTGGGACAACTTATCTAATGGTCTTTTAAATTTTCTGGTCTTCAGTTCATTTGCTCTAACAAAAAGCAAGGATTGTTCTTTAATATTACCTACAATCATCGTTGTTCCTGGACATGCGATGATATGATTAATGCATTCAATATTTTGCAGGACAATATATTTCTGTTCGTTTTGGCCATACTATTTATCAATAGGTCATAGGTGTTCCCATGGGTACAAATTGTGCAGATCTTTTTCTTTTCTGTTACGAGCGAGACTTCATGAAAAAAACTTTAAAACGGAACCATATAAAAACAGTGATGAATTTAATTCATTTTCAATGATAACAGCAGGTATATTGACGATATTCTTACTATTGATGATCCCCAGTTTTTAGATCATGTAAACATTATTTACCCGCAACAACTGAAATTAAATATCTCTAACAATGATTCCAAATGCTACCCTTTTCTGGATGTAACTATCTTTATTGACTCTGGTAAAATAAAAACAATAATATATGATAAACGGGATGATTTTGATTTCACTATTACTAATTTCCCTTTTCTTGACTCCATCCTGTATATTTCTCAACTGAAACGATTCGCAAAAGTGTGCCCTACTCTTGACGATTTAAATGAACGTAACCTTACTGTCAAAGCCAAGGTTACAGATTTAATAAAATGTTGAAAACATTTAAGAAGTTTTGATAGATATGAATATTTTATATCTTAATAAGGCTTTACTCGCAAACAGCTTATTATTTAGGGCATTTCTAATCCTCGTTTTTACGGAATATTGTTAAAAATGTCAGAAAAGAGACGCTTGGACGTAATTTACATTCTTTACTTAATAGAGGATATCGACAAGATAATTTGCTTGCATCCGTTAAGTAAGCGAGAACCGAACCGTCAATCCAAAACGAATAATCAAAGGACAAAAGCAACATCGGAAAAACATAGAAAAAGAGACACAACATGAGTACAGCACAGAAAAGACAAATGAAGACACACACACACAAAGATGAAAAACACGGTCCCAATAAAAACCATGGGTGAGATCAGGTGCACCGGTAGAGTAAGCATCTCCTGCTTCTTCTTATAAGACACCCGCCGTGTTGAACATGTATAATCCGGTAGTAAAGTCAAATCCGTGAGAGGAAACAACAATTAAGCTTTAAAGGGAAAGATCTGTTGTCATCTGGGAAACTCCATAGTGGTCTACAAGATGGTGATGTCGACCGTAAAACTTCTGGAGGGATGACTTCAAGTTTTGAGTAACATACCCTTGTTTATGTAGCCTATTTGAGAGCAACCAGGCTCTATCAAGGAAATCTCTGTATCGAACAAATTCTCTTGAATAGCGAACGAGCTGGGGGATGTAAACTCCGTATGCCGGCGCTGTTGGAATGTTGCTACAAAGACAAAGGAAGTTGACTATTGAAAAAGTGAAGTCACCGCGTTTGTCGTACAGCTTAGTTTGAAGTCTACACCTATGGTAAGAACATTTTAATCACTTCTTCCTTTGTATATTTTTTCTCTGCTTCGGAGTCATTTTTCACAAAGTAGGCTTGTTCTCTACCTACAACAATGTACCTACATGTATATCTTCTTTCACTGTTCTTACGTGAGAAACATCTATGTATTAAACCTCTCTGCCGAGATTTTAGTTGTTCATGATGAATAGTAGTGTAAACTGTGGAGAAGTCGAAAGTTTTAATGCTGTTACATTGTGATAATGATCTAGAGTTTAAGATGTCAAATAGATCTTTGGAGTTTTTCAACATCAACATTTCATTTATAGCGCTTCTTGAAAAGCAAATATCAATATCACAGTATTTTTGAAGGCCCTCTTTAACAGCTGTCAACATGGAGGTTGACATATAGGTTTTGTAGAACATTTGGCAAATGCAATGATGTCTCGTTCTTTGTATGGGCATTTATGTAATTTTGGTACCCAGTACAAAGAGGGGATATCTGTGTCTTCATCTTTGGTGGAAATCCTGGAGGAAAGCAAAACAGATTTATGGTTCTGTAATATCTCCTCCTTTGACTGAGTAGTAGCTGCGTAAGTTGGATTGCGTTTGGAATTATCAATGCTTAGTTCTTTCTTTAAACAATAGATCTAATGATTTTTGCAAATAAAAATGATATTATTTGGAGTCTTATCGGCAGGCACGGCGACATATTTTTCATGAATGGAGGACAAGTAACTGGCCACATCATCATTCTTTAAAATTGATGACGCTTTAATTCTCATTGACCCTCGTAGTTTATTGATTCGTTTTAGAGTCATTGACCTTACAGCCTTAATCCACTCTGATAGGGAATCAATGTCTTCATCTTGTTCACGCTTAATCCATTTTCCGGCGTAGTCCTCTACAGCATGCATAAGAAGTTTGAAATTTTGTTCCCAGTTAATGGAACGTGGTTCATGGAATTAAGGCCCTTTTGCAAGGACATCACGGAGAGACTTGTTTTCAAATTAGCTTTGAAACCTAGTGACCTGAAATTGTTGCCCACATACTGGCCTCTCACTGATACTGCCGATGTTTACTGAAATTTATGATGATTCTTGACCAAATCTTTCTGGAAAATTTGAGTTAGTTTTTTTTTCCGTAGTGCGACAGAGTTCTACCAGCAGACTAGGCTAATTGAGCTAGCCGGCAGTTTAGCGGCGAGCACCCCTTGACCCATCATTCAAAATTACGTATTATTTTTTTCTCTCCTTTCAAGATTGTGGTCATGGAGTAAGTAGTCCACCTGTATTAGGTTTTATTCGTATGTTTTTATACTATAGGGAAACGGGACCCCAGGGTACCCATAAACCGGTTTAACACTACCGCTAGCTTTTGCTACTATCGGTACTAAGTCCGGCTGTCCCGAGTTCCTATCGTTGTCTACGTTTGTCTTTTGTGTTGTACGTGTTTTTCCTGTGTAGTTCCTTGGCAGATTGTGGCATGTCATTATAATTTTCAGCCATTGTAGGTGTTTCCTGATATCCATTTTTTTAGATTTAAAACTTTGTTGGATAATTGTCCAATTTTGTTAGGATGTACAATCATCAAGATTTTTTCAAGGGGTTCCATAACGTTATATCTGAGGGGCTCAAAGCTGTTGTTTGGTGAAGAACCGTATGGAAAATGGCATTTTTAATATGTTTTCACTTTATTTCAAATACTTGTATTACTGGCTGCATCAAAAATCTAATAGAAAGTTTGCGGGTCATGTAAAATCAGTTTCTAAAGCACTTGAAAATTCAAAACAGCTACTGTTGCAATTGAAACCATACAACAAAACTGAAAGTTTGACGCAAAGCGTATTTCATGCTGAATGTTTTGATTAAACAAAAATGCCAAAGTTGTATAAATTTTGTCATTTTGTACACGTGTTTCAAGGAGTAATCTCATTAGAATCAAATAATATATAAAGCCATTATCCGAAATAGAAAAAGTACTCAATGTAAAATTATTGAAATATGGAGCACAAATCCAGTATCAAGGACATCTGTCGAGTGTAATACACGCTATGAAGCCTCAGCATTTTAAGGGTATAAAATTTTGATTTTTTTATGAAAGGGGGTCGGATGATGCTCAGAACTTCCAAAAGGGAGTTCGTTTTTCAGACTTTCCCTTGCTGTTTTTACTAATTTTTTCATCCTAGTGAAATTGTCCGAAACAAAGGCAGTTGAATAACGATGGAACAAAGATCAAGATTACATAAATCAAAGTCTAGAGACAAGACAAAAGTAAGAACACCAGAAGACGGAAGACCAAAGACGCTACATAACAATAACGCGGATCTCAAACCATTGAACTTGGAGAATTGAAATTTTGAAGGATGTTACTATATTTCAAAGAGTACAAATTATATATTGACTTCAACACTTTTAAGCTTATGATAATAAATTAATTTATAAGGAGAATCCCTGTCCAATCCGAGGGAGACGTGTGTTTTGCTCTGCAGTCACAGTTATAACTTGTTATTCTTTGTTCTTTTGGAGGTTCAAATGGGTAGGAGTTTACAATAGGAATAAGAAATAGGAAATGAATTTTTTGCAGTGTTTTTTTTTTCAAGATGAAGACAAACAATAAGTGTTGTTCCATTGCTTGGTTTAACCATGTATTTGTAGAGACTTTATCTCATGTGCATTTAATCAATATCCTTTCATTGTTAATTCTATAAAAAAAACATTTCTTCTAGTTTTCCAAATTTGATATGACGACTATATCATATAAGATCAAGTTGAGGTCTCAAATAAGTACTGTCTCCATGAATACCATACTACAATATTAAAAATTTGAGAAAATTATGTTTTCCGTCCATTGCTCTGGACTTTGATTTATGTAATATTGTGCTTTGTTCCTTCGGTATTCTACTGCCGTTGTTTTGCTATGTTTTTATTACAGCTATATGTTGTATTTACACCATAAGGGGGTCTCTACCCAAATTATTTTTGAAGGGGTTTGAAATTGGTTTGCAGTGGATAGTTGAGCATATGGTTGCGATGCAAACCAACCAAATATAACTTGAAATTTTCCTCTTTGCAAAGATATGTGTTGATTTCAGCAGCAGCCTAAACTTGATCATAAAGCTCCTACTTTCTAGAAATCTGATAGGGATATTCGTTTGGGAGCCTTTTGACATTCGCTCTGCAAACACAGTTATAACTTGTTACAAATGTATTTTATTGTTCATAGCTGGGGTTTTTCTTAGTAGTTACTTTTTTAACATGTGTACTGTTTTTTAACAAATTGAAATTAAAAAATTGAAAAAAAAATCACAAAATATTAGTTCTATATAATAGGTCATATCAAGGTAATTAAAATACAGATTTTGATTGATATTGGCATAACAGTGTGAAGTGTCATGAATTTTCGGAAGTCTTTTAAAATTAGTTGTCACAAACCTTTTCTCTATCGCTATCTATTTCTTCCAAGCCTACTAATTTAATAAATGTTTCGTCTCCATCTTTGTGGTTATTCATTACTCTAAAATCCTGAACAGCCTTCTGAACCAGTGAGCTTACTTTCTCCTTAGATCCATTGTATAAAACCAAACAGTCTGAAAAGCATTACATTTTGTTATAAAATTTGAACAAAAAAATTAATTAACAGTTTGGCAGCCATTCAGAACCAAATGAACATATACAAATAAATCAAGCTGAAGTGTAATTGTTTGAACACATGATTACTCTACATATTTCATTGACCTAAAACATCTAAACTATAATATATTAATGCAAGGAATGAAGAAAATATTTTGTGTTTGCAAAATTTGAATTACAATTGTACACGGATGATAATTTAGACTTATCATAAATATGCCATCAGATTTTATAAAATACATCTAAGAAACATCCATTACAATTCTAACATTGCCATCAGGATTATATTCTTCGTTACAAAATCGTATTGAGTGCAGGCTGGAAGGAAAGTCGTTATATATATTACTTATGCATGTGTTATATACTTTGTGGTATTGGCTGCTGCTCATATCGGTCTGTGCATACTTCCGCGATTGAAGCAACACTGAAGAGAACGCTCTTCTTTCGCTTTGGAAACAAAGCTATGCTCTAATTCCAACAATATTTTTCAGTACATGTGTATATTTTTTTTTACAAAAAGACATTTGTTTACTGCATATTTTGTGAAGAATAAACTTTTAAATAATGAATCACCAAGAAAAGCCGCATTAAACAACGGCAGAAGAATACCGAAGGAACAAGAGAAGCAATGACTACAAAAATCGAAGTCCAAAGAAATTGCAAAAACGACAACAGAGAAAAACAAGGACGCGAGACAGTTACAATGCGCTGAAATAAAAAGTTAACATTGATTGACATCAGGTGCTCAGGAAGGGTAAGCACGTTCTGCCCCGCTAGCGACACCCGTCAGACTATCAGTGAGGGATATATAGTTCTGAAATATCTATTTGGTATCGGATTGGTTAATGTCATTTGCTAACCCTTAGACAAAATCAAATGAAATCCATGGCACATGTTACTTAAAAGAAAATGGCAATAATAGAAATTTACAACAGTCACTGAATTAAAAAGACTCTGAACTGAAATTGACATAACCGTAACCTAGCAACGAGTGTCTTCTTGTTATGAAATCTTATCGATGTAATATATCATGCTGTACAAATTAAATATAAAATTGTTATTTGTTAACGTTATTAAAATTATAAATATGAGTTTTATTCCTTTTCTTTTCTTTCTTGCTTAAAATACAAATTAACTAAGCAGTCATATAAATCAGAAATTCGACCAGCTCACACTTACCCTTGCAATGATTTATTTCTTAAATAGAAAAAAATCATGAATAATTAAATAAATATAAGCATAAAAGGTGAACTTGTTACGGACATAAAAGCAAATGGTGACCGAACATATTTCGAACTTGTTAATAATAATAGACAAAAATGAGTATCAAGTTTGTTCTTTTAACAGACAAAAATTTTGAATAGGGCCATTCTCAATGAACGTTTGAAATCTAAGCTATATGACAAGCGTGATGATTTTAATTTCCCCATTGTGAACTTTCCCTTTCTTAGCAGCAATATACCTACCTCTCCAGCCTATGGAGTGTACGTTTCACAGTTGATTCGTTACTGTCGAGCATGTAGTTTGTACAGTGATGTTTTGAACAGAGCAAAAACACTGTCCCAAAAGCTGCTTAGTCAGGGATTTGTTCAACCTTTGTTAATTTCATCCCTCAAAAAATTCTATGGCCGTCAGCATAGCATTATTGAAAGATATGACGTGTCAGTATCCCAAATGAAAGTGGACATTTTCAGCTTGATTAACGTCTTCCCGGATTTGACTACCGACTTTGACTTTTTCCCTGATTGAATCACTCACAGTGTGACGGTTACTGTTATCAGAGCAGGACATGCTTACCCTGCCGGAGCACCTGATGTCACTTTCAGTTTCACTGGAGTTCACACTGTGAGTGCCTTTGTTCTGAATGTTGTAATTTCTGTTTCTGTGCTTTGTGTCTGTCTAACGTCATTGTTTTTGTATCTAACGTCATTGTTTTCTGTGTTCTCGTTTTTGCCCTGTCTTTGGACTTCGATTTTTGTGAATTTCACTCCTTTGTTCCTTCGGTATTCTACTGACGTTGTCTCAACTCACATTCTCATGCTTACACTCGAAAACTTTATTTTTGTTCTGTCTTGAAATTAATGAAAGCTATTTTTTTTCAAAAAGTGTTATTACCTAAGTAGTTTTCTTCGAACAACCATCAGTTATTCTTATATGGAGTCGAAATACACAGATTTCATCGTATAAAATTCCATTCATTCATTTGTATATTTCCATAGAGTCTTTTTTTTCATTAATTAAGTATTTAAAAATAAAACTTTTAATTGACAATATCCGAGCGCTGGTATCAAGGTTTACCCGACCTCTTTTCATCATATCGTAATGTCATGGAGCCTAAAACTTCATAAAGTTGTAGCTGTTATTTTGAAGTACATACTTGGTCACATGGGGAGGACCTGTTTGTGACATGGACAGACACAGACGGACAAACAATTATTGGTGATTCTAAATATCAGAACTCGGATATGCTCTTTTGTCAAAATAAACACTTGCATTACATATTAAATGACGATGTTCGGTCAAAACTTTGTTACTTTACTTCTTTGGAAGTGCCAATTTCTTTCAAGATAGTGGAATAAGGCTGTCATTAAGACGTGCCTGTGAAAAAAGTTGAAAGTAAAAAATCCCTTTATCCCAATTTTTTACCCAACAAATGACTGCAAGAATTATTGACGTGAATCATTTTGGGGAAACATTAACTTGCTGATGTCCACATAGCCAGTAAATAATTTTTTACTTATATGGCGCCTTTAAAACTATAAAACAGGCATTCTCAGTGTATGGCATAGCTATACATATAATCTCCTACTGGCTCCATACATCCCTAACTCTTACATTTTGTTAATACAAAAAAGACAGATAGACGGAAAGAGTGCAACCTAAATTTCCCTTCCTGATAATATAACACCGTCAAGAAAAGGGAAATTAGTAATTCTGAAATCAAAATAATTCCTTTTATCGTGAATTTTTGTTTTTATTTTACCAGAATCAATTATTGTAGTTTGTTCCAGAAAAGGGCAATATTTGGAATCATTGTTATCTTTATTAGGTTTTAATACTTGTGGGTAAATGATGTCGACATAATCTAAAAACTGGGGATTGTCAATAGTAAGGATATCGTCAATATACATGCTTTTATCATTGAAAATAGAAATAAGTTGATCACTGTTTTGTATGGTTCTATTTTGCAGATTTTTTTCATTAAGTCACGTTCGCAACAGAACAGGAAAAGATATGCATTGAGAGGTGCACAATGGGTACCCATGGGAATTCCAATGACCTGTTGATAAACAATGTTACTATATCGAAAAAAAATGTTGTCCAGCAAAAGATTAAGTGCCTTAATTGTATCATCAGATGTCCAGGAGAAATAATTGTTGTATGCATTAATAGAAAAGAATGATTGCTTTTAGTTATATTTACAACAAATGAACTGCAGACCAGAACATTTAAAAGACCATTTAATCATTTAACCCTTAAACAGTTGTCCCAATATAAATTTATTCAAATTATGTGGAAGCATTGTGTAAAGTTTAGAAAAATCAAAAATGTCGATAGATCAAAATGGTTTTTTTTACACTCCGAAAGTAATTGACACCAGAGTTTTGATAAGTTTTTTCACAGTATTACAGATGAACAATACGGACCCAATGGGTGAGATCAGGTGCACCGGTAGAGTAAGCATCTCCTGCTTCTTATAAGACACCCGCCGTGTTGAACATGTCAACTCCGGTAGTAAAGTAAATACAAGTAAGTGCATTGGTTAAATGAATGGATAAGTTAGTAGCAGAACAATTGCTCGATGCCGAAACAAAACGATGCTTGTAAAATAAATAAATTATTAAATACTTTTAAGAAATGTTGTTAAAAAATGTCAAAAACTGATAAATAATCCAGAAAAACTGGGACTTAACTTACATTCTTTATGTAATAGTGGATATCGACGAGATATTCTGAACAAATCCGTTAAATTGGCTTTGGATTCCGGTGACCTGAAGACTTTACATATATACTGGCCTCTCACTGATACTGCCGATGTCTACTGAAATACATGAAGACTCTTTACCAAACCCTTCGGGGAGTTTTGATTTTGATTTTTCTTCCGTAGTGCGACAGTGTTTTACCAGCATACTAGATTCCTTCAGCTAGCCGGCAGTTTAGCGGCGAGCACTCTTTGACCCTTCTTTCAAAATTAAGTTTTGTCATATGCTTTTTCTGTTCCAAGATAGTGGTCATAGTGGTCATTGAGTTAAAAGTCTACCTGTATTGGGTTTCATTCGCATGTTAATGATACTATAGGGAACCGGGATAGAGAAAGGGGAGGTTTGGGTACCCATAAACCGGTTTAACCCTACCCGGCTATCCCGAGTTCCTATCGTTATTTATGTTGGTCTCTTGTTTTCATTATTATGTCGACCCAGACGTAGTGAAACGACATATTGTTTTTGGTCCGTTTCTTTGTTTTTATTATTATTATTTTTCATTATTCTTTCTTTCTTCCAAGGATTTTTGTCCGCGTATTTTCTCAAAGATGGCTGGACAGAATTCAATCATACTTGGCACAAAGTTGGACCGCCACAAGAAGATGTGCATGCACCGGCAAAAATTTTCAAAATGGCCGCCATTTCCAAGATGGCCCTCCTTTTACGTTGAGAAATGGAGGATTCAATATCTCAGGAACTGTATTGAAGAATTTGTTTATATTGTACAAAAATGTTCAGTAAGATGAGAGAAAGGAATTTATGCGAACATTTTTTTCAAAATGGCCGTCATTTTCAAGATGGCCGCCCAAAATACGTCAAAATTTCAACATTGTCCGATTTCAACGAAAATTGATTTCTAGGTAGATTTTGACGCTGCGAACATCATGGAAGAATCGAATTGGCTGTCAGGGGCGACATCAGCTATTGCTTGCAATTGCAAATCTAGTTGTTTTTGCAGTTTGCTTGTAAATTATGGCATGTGATTGTAGTTCCTGGCCATTGTAGGTGTTTGCTGTTTTTGTAGTTGTAAGGATTTTTGTGAAGCTCAGGAATCCAGTAAATTGTAGGCAAAGTGTTATCTTTAGTTTGAACTTTTACTTTTCTGTATCTTTGTAATGTTGTTAGGTTAGCGTCTGTTTGCCACAATTGATACGCATGAAACTATTAGGCTTGGGTAATTCGTTTTGTTGGACATCGATATAGCATTTCTTTCAAATGATAGCAACTTTGTGTTGGAAGCTTTTCCAATTCGTACAAACACATATTTTTTGTCAAGATCTCTCAATTTTGACTTCCTTCTGTTAACAGGTAGCTGAGGGTTTGGTTCATCACAATTATCTGTATACAAATTTATTATGCATAAAAAAAGATACAGACGCTTGCATAAAAAATGGCATTGTGTTCTGAATTTGTATTTAACATTTAGAGTTTATGAAATGAAATTTGTTATTGTAAGATTTGGAAACAAAACAAACAG
Organism: Modiolus philippinarum; assembly: GCA_002080025.1. Lineage (NCBI taxonomy): Eukaryota > Metazoa > Mollusca > Bivalvia > Mytilida > Modiolidae > Modiolus > Modiolus philippinarum. Next base: position 1,404 of record MJUU01032152.1, on the reverse strand, counting down.
CAAACTTTATGATCGCAAATGCAGATAAAAAAGAATATATTGAGTAAAGTCTCCGTGTTATGAGTAATACCTTTAGCTCCTTTAGCTGTTTCCAAGAGGCCTAATTTTAAAACTTGTGTAACCCATGGCTTCGGAACAAAACTCCTGGAGTCCCCGATGACTGACAGTACTAGTCTTGGATACCATGGTGTATGTCCTGAAAATCTCTCTTTTTGTAGTTTGGGTATTTCTTTATAGTTCAACAGCTTTGACACCAGTTGGTCAACTTCGTCACCCCACGAATAATACCCTTCTGCTCGTTGGTTTTCATCTATATTCAGTCTATAAGAAAACCAAAGCAATCGTCTCAATGATTTTAGTTTGTTTTATTGTTCTTCGTGTTTTGAAATGTGCGTGCGCGTGTGTGTGTGCTAATTCTAATAGTTGTTGGTTTTAAGTGTAATATTCCTCTGTGTTACATGGAGGCTATGGGTAAGTATTACACTGTCAAGTCAGGTCTTGAGGGTTTCAATATTTGAAACCAGATTCATTCGAAATTATTTTTTTAAACGTAAGATGTCTTGTCCTTTCCTGAAGTGATTCTCCCAATATTGCTATTGTGTCGCTGCCGTTTTGTTCTTTAGCGTGTTTTTAATTGAAAAAAATTGTCGCCCTAGTTCAATAAATGAGGATTATGTTCCAATTTGTAACTTCAACTATCGTCGTGTAAGAAATAAAGTTCATTTTCTTAGTTATTTTATCGAAGAATTTGATATTGTAACACTTACAGAAACCTATAAAACACAAAGGTGACAGATGAAGACCTCTTTTTTACTCAACAGTATACTTCATTTCATGTAGAATAACTTTCAATCACAAAAATATGCTCAACAGCATAAGCTTTAAACATTGTTCATACAACATACCACAAATTTTAGACACTCTAATTCACCAACCCAGTAGCCACCAAACCAGTAGCCAGTACTTCGGTTTTTATTTAGAAATTTACAATAATTAAATTTAACAAAATTTTGTTCAAAACTAAGGAGCATCTCCCTCTTGCATAGCTCTGTTCTTAGATGATTTTGGCTTTTTCTATTTAGATCTTATTGGTAATTTGTTCTCTATCAGTCTTTACAAACATTTCGGTATATGGATTTCCAATATTTTGATTTTATCTGCACTGAAGAGACATAAGTTGTCGAAATGCGCATATGCAGAATCCAAATTGACATTAACTTCGGTATTGTGTTTATTTATTACCACTGGGCCGATGCCTCTGCTGGTGGACTGTTAGTCCCCGGGGGTATTCACCAACCTAGTAGCCAGTACTTCGGTGCTGGCCCGAAAACAGATTTTATTTGGAAATTTACAATTTCTAAATTTAACAAAATTTTGCTCAAACCTAAGGAGTATCTCCCTCTT
>MJUU01032150.1:6732-20023 GCA_002080025.1 Modiolus philippinarum | reverse complement strand
TCACTCCTGTTGCTAATAAAATATAGAGTTAGACTGAAATTCTACACGACAGTAAAATATTGCAGTTGTTTTATGTATGCTTGTTTTATTTTTGAGCTATCTGCATCACTTGGCATCAGACGTCAGTGTGGTCGCATCTATCGCAAGATGGCCACTGCCGGGCAACATAGTTTATCATTACACCAAATGGGAAATGTATTATAAAATCTGTTATTTTTGAACCGCTGGAACAGTTTTGATTTAAGTCTTTGGATGGTCCCCTTCAAAGCTTGTGATATTATTGGTTAAATCTCATCCAAGATGACCGCCAGTGAATATAGTTTAGCATAGGACCCTATTGGAAATGCATTCAAAGATCTTCTCCTTTGAAATTTTTTGAACAATTTTGATTGAATTTGAACATAACAGTCCTTGAGTGGTCCCTTTCAAAAGTTGTGATTTTTATGTGGATATCTCATCCAAGATAGTCTCCAGGAAGGATCATAGTTTAACAAAGGGCCCTGTAAGAAATACATTCAAAGGTCTTTTTCTCTCGAACTGCTTAAACAATTTTGATTATTAGTGGTCCCTTCAATTTTTACGATTTTTATGATGATGGAATCATTTAAGATGGCTGCCAGTGGGAACATATAGTTTAACATTCGACCCCACGGGAAATACATTAAAATCTCTTCTCCGCTGGAACAGCTTCAACAATATTAACCAAATATGATCGAAAAAGCCCTTGGGCTGTCCTTCTTTGTCCTCTCCCAAGTTTATGATTTTTTTATGATATCTCACCCAAGATGGCTGCCAGTTGGGAACATAATTCGACGCGATGAGAAATACATTCAAACATATCCTCTTTGTTGTCCCTTACCACCTGAAATAGGTCTATCCATTTTAATTTGCAATACAGAACCAAACAGTTTTAGATGTTTTTATATTTTAATAGGCCGATATTGTAAGCCAAAAAGTGTCTTATGAAAAGGCGTCATTCCTGTTAATGATAAGGAATTCTGTGTTTTTTTTCCCGCCGCAACGCAACGGAGGAACGTAGAAATGGTCTGCGTCCGTGCGTCCGTGTGTCCATGTGTAATGTTTTTTTTTGGGCGCAACTCCTCAGAAACCGCTGGTCAGAATTCATATTTTATATAATTGTTAGTCATCATTAGTACTTGATCATATCGCTTCGCTATTTTGATTCGTCAAATTTTGTGGGAGTTATGGGACTTTGATTATTTCCACATTGTTATACAACGGCAAATCTTGTGGACACAACTCCTCAGAAACTGCTAGTCCGAATTTATTCTTATTTTACAGGATTGTTAGTGTCCATATGTATTAGACCATATCGCATCGCCATTTTGATTCGTCAAATATTGTAGGGGTTATTGGATTTTTAAAGTTTATCAATGTTATACAATGACAGATCTTGTGGACGCAACTCCTCGAAAAGCACTACTCAGATTTCCTTCAAAAATTCCAGGATTATTAGTCTCCATAGGTACTATATCATAGCAATTTATTATTCCCGCCGCAACACGACAGAGGGGCATAGTAATGGTCTGCGTCCGTGTGTCCGTGCGTCCGTGTGTCACGTTTTTTGTGGGCGCAACTCCTCTTATACCACTGGACAGATTTTAATGAAATTTTGTGTAATTGTTTGTCACCAACTGTAGTTGATCATATCATGCCGCCATTTTGATTTGACAAATTTTACAAGAGTTATGGGACTTTATCGACTTAATGCATGCTACTGCTTAGGAACACTTTGTGGGTGCAACTCCACGGAAACCACTGAACGGATCATGCTGATATTTTGTTTGAAGATTTGCCACCATATATACTTGATCATAATTTACCGCCATTTTGATTCTACAAATTTTACGGGAGTTACGGGACTTATTCGACTTAATGCATACTACAACATAGGAAGACTTTGCGGACACATCTCCTCAAAATCCAATTAAGGGATTTTGCTGAAATTTTGCTTGGCTGTTTGCCGCCTAATGCACTTGATGATATCCTGCTTCCATTTTGATTCGCAAAATTTTACATGAGTTATGGGACTTTATCGACTTTACTGCAGTGGCGGGAGACATAGCTACGCGTAGCAATTTTGTTGGTGATTGGTCGGGGCAGCATTTCCTTGCTTGTACAACTCGGGTTTTTAGCTCACCTGGCTATGTCAGCGCGAACTTTTGCCATCATTTGGTCTGTCGTCCGTCCGTCGTCCGTCGTAAACTATTCATCTTCTCCTCTGAAACCGCTTGACCAATTGGAACCAAAATTGGTCATGATAGTCCTTGGGTGGTCCCCTTTAAAAATTATATCCGGCAAGTTTGTACCTCATCAAAGATGCCGCCAGCGGGGAACATATTTTTAACGTTGGACCACATGGGAAAACACATTCAAAAATCTTCTTCTCATAAACTATTACTCCAATTAGAACCGAACTTAGTCACAATGGGCCTTAGGGGGTCCCTTCCAAAAGAGTCCAATTAAAACTATACTCAGTCACAAAAGTCCCTAGACGGTTCCTTGCAAAAAAGGTATCCGACAGGGGCGTACCTCATCCAAGATGGCCGCCAGTGGGGAAATAGTTTTAACATTGGACCCTATTGGAAAACATATTCAAATATCTTCTTCTCAGAAACTATTACTCCAATTAGAACCGAACTTAGTCACAATGGGCCTTAGGAGGTCCCTTCCAAAAGAGGTATCCGAAAGTTTCATACCACATCCAAGATGGCCGCCAGCGGGGAACATAGTTTTAACATTGGACCCTATGGGAAAACATATTCAAAGATTATCTTCTCAAAAACTACTTGTCCATTTAGATCCAAACTTAGTCACAATGATCCTTACATGGTCCCTACCAAAAAAGTTGTCCGGCAGGTCTGTACGTCATCCAAGATGGCCGCCAGCGCGAAAATAGTTTTAACATTAGACCCTTAGGGGAAACACATTCAAATATCTTTTTCTCAGAAACTACTCGTCCAATTAGAACCAAACTTAGTCACAATGGGTCTTATATGGTCTCTTTCAAGAAAGGTATCCGACAGGTCCATATATCATCCAAGATGGTCGTCAGCGGGGAACATAGTTTAAATTGAACCGCGTGGAAAACAAATTCAAACTACCAGTCTTGTGCAATTATAGAACCAAACTTGGTCACAGTTCTGATTAGATAGTCCTGTCCAAAAAGGTCCTTATATCCTTATAGTAGAAGGTGGCGGCCAGTAGGGTACACCTATGGTTAAATGTGAAACACTTTCAAGCTTAACATGATTTTAAAACAATAATAGATGCAAAAGTTAGAAATATTTTTTTTTGTTACTAGAACTTTTACTATATATCAAATAGTTCTAATTACTTTATAGAGGATTGTTTATAATTTAAAAATAGTAATACTTTTAAAACGGGAGATAAGGGATATTTTACGAAAGGATATGGAGTAAATGAACATGAGACCATACCACATATGTTAACTCTAACTGTAATAATTTTAATGAGCTGTATGGCCATTTCGGAAATTAATTCCTCATCATATTTTTAACGTGATTTCAAAATTATCTTTGTTTTGTCATTCACTTTTCATGAATTGTACTTTCTGTTCGCAATAATTGAATCATTTCTGTAATCCCCCCGCTCCACCCCCAATAAATTAAAGAATATAAATTGTAGAACCCTCAGCATTCGGTGTTAGTATACAGGAAAGCTACAATTTCCTACTGGAAAGACGGGTTTTCTGGTCTGAAAACCAGGTTTGCTTGATCTAACCAAAGTTTCTCAGAGCGAAACCCGGTTTCAGTGAGGAAAACCTACATTTGCTTGAGGAAACGTGTGTCTAGCTTCACAAAACAAATTGAATTCTCAGCATTTTATTTATTTCCAAGGGAAACTCACATTTGCAGTTCTAAACAGTCCGAAAATTCATTGTGTGAAATTATCTCCCTTCTAAACATGCTAATGAGGTGGGCGTCTACTTCATCAGCCATATTTTAGAAACACGCCGTCTGTTGATGTTGCATAGTAACGGCTGGATATTAAGCTTGTTCGGGTATATAAATCACAAAGGAACGACGCATTTAGTAAAACAAAAACATTTACAAAATAAAAGTTAACACTTTGTATGCTATTGCACGTTAAATTGTTTATAGTTGATGTAAAATCACACTTAAATTAACCTGGCGACAATAAAATATTATTAAAGGCAAAAAAATACCGGAGGCGGACACATTTTCTGTACAGTATTAAAAGATAGCCAAAGGATTAATCTTGAAGGGGAAATATGAAATAATTGAATTCAAAGATGTATATTTCAAAGATCCAAAATGATATCCCGTGTGAGGGTGGTTCATTATTTGGCGGTAAATGTTATTTATAAACACTGCCAATACGTATAAAGGTAAATTCGATTTCATTTCTAAAAATAGAGCCAGTATTGTAGCAGAATCCACTAACTTTGGGGTTTTATTCTGGAAAATTGTGTGGAAGGGCGGGAATGAAATTTTGCACACGTATTGATCAATTCTTTATGAACCAGTATGCCAATTTTGGAGAAAATCTGTAGATGTATATCTGAGTCATTCAGAATGCTAGACACCAACCTCAGTCCACTTATACCGCAATTTACACACTAATAACAAACATTACAAACAAACGGCGAACATTTACATTATTTCTGTACCTTAATGAAATACACGATTTAAAAAATCATTAAATTTTCTAAATGACAGCAACTTTTTGGAATCTGTAACTACGGAAAACATTCTAAGTACACCTTTTTTGTTTCTTTTAATGAAGAGTTCCATTTCTTTTGTGTAAAACAAATCCTTGATCGGCCTGAGTACAATAGACCATATCCGACCTATAACAGACTACTTTTCAATACGTCACAGTATAGAAAACGTCTCGTCATAGAGCCTAAAACGTCATGAAGCTGGTCACATGGGGCGGACACGTTTGTGACGTAGGGCGGACAAACAACAACTGGTGAATCTGAATACCAGAACTTGGATATGGTCTATTACCAAATAATTTTCCGCACGTCGAACAAGGCCGCTTAATAGTTCATCTTACGGAGCTAGAGGTGCTTATGTGATACCGCTAGTGTCAGGCGTCGGCGTCTTTGTCCGGTTAGGAAGAATGGTCATAGTCCATTCCAGTTTACTGACATGTCATACATTTACCACATTGATATATGCATTTTGAGGCAACTGCTGCAGCAATGCATACATTTTTTTGTACTTCGTATGCTGTCTATGACCTATATTTTATGCATGAGCAACTTGGTGAAATTGAATGATTTAAGTACATTCCTGCTGAATGACATGTCCAATATCAACCATATTCGTCGGATGACTTTGAAATGGTAACTGAAAGCTTCGGATTCTGTCTGTAACTTATAATTCACGCATTTGAGACCTAGTTATGTAGCATGGTTAAAGTCTTTGTATGATGGAATTTTGGATGACAACTGCAATGCATGCTTCGGATGCTACATGTGACCTATATTTTGCGCGTGAACGACAGCTCGACTTCAAGATGAAGAACAACAATGAAAGCCTTGTTCCATTTGCTTAATTTTACCACGAATTTAGGGATTTTGTCCTATATACACCTGCTTCATATCGCTTTATTTCTTCATTGGTTAGGTGGAACGGCTAAAGTTAAGTTCATTTAAATGACAAATTCCACATCAACCATATTGGTTTTTATGATTCTTCATATGATTCTTCATATGAAGCTTCATATTCTGGCGAGCGGAATGATATTTTACAATATTCCAGCTTTCAAACTTCAGATAACTTGTTTATCGTCTTTTATTTCTTATTTCTATATGATACTTTATTAGGTTTTGAGTCAAATTCTCCCAAAGTTGCGGGGAAATGAGGTTCATTCATTTTTTTACAAAATGGGAAATGTTTGTAATTATTTTATGACTTCACAATATTGTTTGTCGGCTAACGCTATAAAATTTATAGACCTTTTTATCGAACCATGCTAGCAAATCGAAATAAAGTCGTTTTTTTTTCATTGCAAAACCTCTCATTGTTTACATTTGTCTTCCAGTTCCTAGGCACCTTTATGACGTCACAATGTAAACAAAATGGTGGCTCTGCTGAAGTTATCAGCGACCTAGTTTCCGTATTTTTTCGAACGTCTCGTTTTTATTTTTGTGGATTGTTGACGGTAATTTGTTTACAAAATAAAAAACGATAAATATAATAGATTCTTTATCCAGTTCAGATTTTTTTCTTGCGAAGGGGATAAAAAAGATATTGCTTGTTAAACATTGGGAGAATTGCCTTGATAACTCCAGGTCAACCTCTTGATAAGTTCGGGTCAACCGGATATGGCTTTTGTGGAAGGGCTCTGCAGGCTGAGATAGGCGGAGGGAAAGACAATAAATTATCATTGAACATAACACGCCTACAGTTCCTTTATGACCTCTTCAAAGCTCAGCTTAGAACAGCAGGCATAACATAAGTGATAAGCAGTTGAAATTGCAGATCAGCTGAAATGGGTTTTTATCGTGTTTGTTCATTAGTTTTACACGTACCAATTAAGTCGATTCGGTGGTATTCCTCCATTTTGAGGTCATGTTTCATGATCTGATAGGTACTTTTTTTTTATTAAAGAAATATACAAACATTTGTTCATGTTTCATGATCTGATAGGTACTTTTTTTTTATTAAAGAAATAAACAAACATTTTAAATTTTGGACAAATTTTAAAAATATTTCGCTTAAAACGCAAGTAATTGGCTGATTTTTCTTAATCTAGCATTCATTTTAGACGAAAAATTCAGAAGAGTATTTGCACTGTAAAATTCGTTAAAATAAAAATTTAAACAAGTGAGTTAATTTCAAAAAATATGTTACAAAGAGATCACTATGAAAATTTTGATTTTGTGAAATAATTACGTAATAAGTTCCGTGACCCCCATTTTTCTGTTTGTTTCTTGATAGTCCAATACAGGGGCAAGCAATACATGTATATAAAATTAATCAAAATTCTCATGGATGTAAACTGAATATTTTTTTTTTTAAATGATAATTTTCCCTTAACATTCCTACTGAAAACAATCCTCAAATTAGTTTAAAGATTGTGAGGTATATGGCCCGTGACCCCCATTTTTAGTTCGCCTCAACGAAGTTGAAGGGGACTATTGGAGTACCCCCGGCATCCTCGTCCGCGTCCGTGTCCGCGTCAGCATTTGGGTATATATCTTAGTAACTATGCAGTGTAGGGTCATCAAACTATGCAGGCAGGTGCATCTTGGGTTAACTCACAGCCTCCAACAAAATTAGGTCTCTCTGACCTATATTTTCCTCTTGGGTGACTTATATTCAAGTCTACGTCCGAGTTCAGATCTCAGTCACTGTACATGGTAGGATCATCTAACCTTGCATGTGCATGCCTCTCTGATGGTAGGTCAGCATCCAGGCAAAATTAGGTCACTTTGATCTATACTTTTCGCTTTGTTGACTTACATTCAAGTTCATGTCAGGGATCTGATCTCATGTACTGTACATATTAGGATCATCTTGCATGGGCATGTGCATGCATCTGTGATGGTAGCTCAGCATCCAGACAAAATTAGGTCACTTTAACCTACATTTCACTCTTGAATGACTTACATTATTGTATACATCCAAGTTCATAGCCCAGTAACTGTACATTGTTGGTTCAGGTAACATTGCTAATGCATGCAATTTTGATAGTATGTCGGCATCCAGGCAAAATTTTGTTGCTGCGACAAAGTGCCACAACGAGGCGAACTTTGTAATCGTTGATTACCTATGTTTTATTTTATTTTTTTTTGCAGTTCAATTTGTGGAGTTTAATTCTGCAAACTATTTAAAAAATTCTGATGAGTTTTGCTTATACCCCGAACCACGAGGTTTTGGGTACCCTCCCCTAGGGTTTTCACTTTGTCCCTCTTTGCATATGTCTATCCGTAAACGAGTTTTGCCCCTAGGTCATCTCCGAAACCCTTCAAATTCCTTTTAGATGCTTTGGGAATTTTAATTGTGCCTTGTTGAGCCCTTAAGTGTAATCCTTACCTTAATTGTAATCCGATTACACTTAAGGTTAAGGACCACCCTTAAATCTAATCCCGGTTACATTTACGGTTGCCAGACCTCCCTTAATTGTAACCGATTACAATTAAGGGAGATAGTGTACATATGCCTGCAGTACCTACCGTAATTGTAATCACTCGGAATTAATTTACAATTTGCAGCGCAGATAAGAAAACGTGTTCGCCATAGCATGATTATGAGTCATATTTGTTTTAAGAGGCCATCGTTACCATGGAAACAAAAAAAGGTGGAGAAAAGGTGCTCAGAATTGTTTCAAAATATTATAGAAAAGAAATGTAAAAATTGTTCCCTAAAACGGAAAAGTAGACGGAATTGTATGAAAATGATAGAAATTCTGACTTTTAAACAATATTTTTAACCAGACTCAAGCTAGCGACCAATATCTAGCGACCAATTTTCTAGCGACCAATTTTGGGGTTTATCTAAAATTCAAAAATTAAATGCATACCGAAAAGAACCATAATGCATATTATTTCTAGCGACCAATTTATAGCAACCAATTTTTGTTTTTTTTTGTTCTAGAAATACCACAATTGCTAGCGTTTCCATTGGGATAAATCAAGTAGCTAAGAATCGCTTGAAAATGTACAAACATGATGTTAAAGATTTGTAGGTTAAAATTTTCCTAATGACAACCGTTGTAATGGAATCGAAAAATGAGGGACGGAAGGATCTTTTTCGGTACTCCGCGATTAGTTGTTTTATTCAACGGGCTGACTCGGGATTACCCCTTAATAATACCCGTGATAAACGGAATGGGAATCTTCATTTTTCGGGATCAGGATTAAGTCATTTATTTACTGGGAAAATCGGAATGTTGTCATTATTTTCACGTGAATCCGAGATCACACCCCCTCCTTCCCCCTCTAAAAGAATGGGAAGATAAACTAGAGGCTCACATGAGCCTGTATCGCTCACCTGGTGACTGGTTTTATTCACTGACACCAAGAGACCATCCATTACTACCCATACTTTACATCAGTTCACTAGATGTTACAGTTTCTGAGAGGATATTCAAACATTGTTGCCATCTTGGATGCAGTAAAAACTTAAGTCACATGCTTTGAAAGAAACCACCCAAGAACTATTGTGACCAACTTTGGTTCCCATTGGCTCAGTACTTTCAGAAAAGATCTTTGAATGCATTTCCCATAGGGTCACTATGTTAAACTATGTTTCCCGGTGGCAGCCATCTTGGATATAGCCTGAACCTGGAAAAACATTTTTTGTAAGAGGCCAATAAGGACTATTGTGGCCAAGTTTGGTACCAATATGCTCAGCTGTTTCAGAGAAGAATTTTTAACGTGTTTTCCCATAGGGTCTAATGTTAAATCTATGTTTCTCGCTGGCGGCCATCTTGGATATCACGTTGACCTGAAAAACACCTTTTTGCAAGGGACCACCAAAGGACTACTGTGGCCAAGTTTGGTTTCAATTGGCACAGTAGTTTCAGAGGAGAATATCTTTAAAAGTCTTTTTAGAGACAAACATGAAAAACTATGGGGAAGCGGTATTGGCTTTGTTTTTTACTGAAAAGAATCACTGGTTATGTTTTTGTTTATTTTGATATAGACAGTCTATACAAATTCTGTTCTGTTCATACCGTACCAGTGATCAACGATGTTTATTTTTTCATCTCGTAAAAGAGCCCTGTAAAGAACAATACAGTAAACATTTGAGTACAATTTTTAGTATTATTAATTGACAGATCTGCATGATGAACATGGACTTCCAATATCCAGTTATTTTCGTGATTTCTGGTATTTTAAAATTCAAACTGTACAGTCACTTGCCCATAATTCCAGATTTCCGACAGTAATTCAAAGCACTTTTTCTCCGCCCTTTTTTCCCATAGTTACGATGGCTTCTTAAAACAAATATGACTCATAAAGACGTTTTCTTATCTTATATGTGCTGCAAATTGTAAACTAATTCCGAGTGATTACAATTACGGTAGGTACTGTAGGCATATGTACACTATCTCCCTTAATTGTAATCGGTTACAATTAAGGGAGGTCCTGCAACCGTAAATGTAACCGGGATTAGATTTAAGGGTGGTCCTTAACCTTAAGTGTAATCGGATTACAATTAAGGTAAGGATTACACTTAAGGGCTCAACAGTGCCTCCTATATTTGCGGGTGGAATGAAATTACTCATTTATATGAAAAATTGTTGAAAACACTTTATTTATTTTTAGATTATCTAAGAAATGCTGAACTTGGACCTCCTGTTCTTTTTTTCATTTTTTTTTAATTTTTATTTTTCACATTGGTTTAAAAAAGAAAATTGAAAAAGTTTTACGACTAAGGATTTTTTAATTCAAAACCATGTCGAAAAAGTTATACCACTTGCATTGGGGTTTTCGTACTCCACTTGCATTGGGGTTTTCGTACTTCATAGTCAATGCCGTTAAAATATCTGGAGGTTATCTATGAGAACGATCATTATTTTCTTTTTTTCATATTGTAAGCAGAGTAGCTACAAGTTGAACTCGGCTTACGGTCTGCTTAAAAAAAGCACGTGCGGGCGAATGTTTTAAACTTACCGCGATAAAGACTTTGTTTTACACCTGCAGGTTTGTAACAACAGTATCTCTGTTCGGTTTTGAGCAATATCCGAATAATAAGTTCGAAATAAAAATCAGGAAATAAGTATTAAATCACATATTTGATATAATTTGATAACAAAAAATAGCTAAAAATTTATTGTTCATACATTAATGCTCTTCATATTACTACAACTTGTTATATAAATCAAATAGTTTAAATTAGATACACCAATACACTGTTTTGGGGACGTCTTTGATTTGAAAAAAAAATATAGTGAAAGAGTAAAACTGTAAAAAAGGGAGGTAGTAAACTTAATTTGAAGAAGTATTCCATATTTTTGAAAGACTTTTCTAACGTGTTCAAAACAGAATATTACATTAAAATTTTCTAATTTTGGTAAATTTCCTGAAACTCTCAAAGAATGATTATTTTTAAGGATTCTTCTTAGCAACCATACATACCGTTGAGTTACATTTCATGATTCTAGCATGGCAGCGCGACATATCAGAAAATGGAGTGCAAGTGCGGAGATCTAATTTTAATGACATTGAACTCTGCCAAAATTTCTTTTGAAATGGGGATTTGGATTGTTCTTATTTTAACAATATGTATTACCTTGATTAAAAGGGGAAGCCTGTGCGATTTTTATTTTTAATACCCCCGCTTTAGCGGACGGTATATAGTGATCATTGAGTCCTTCCGTCCGTCCGTTTGTCCATCCGTCCCTTCGTTCGTTTGATCTTTAGTAGGGGGAGCCGGGGTATAATACAAGGGAATTTTGCTACCAATTTTTCCCCCGCCGCAGCGCGACGGAGGGACTTAGAAGTGGTCTGCGTCCGCGCGTCCGTGTGTCACGTTTTTGGTGGGCACAATTCCTCAGAAACCGCTTGTCAGAATTCATTCAAATTTTACATGATTATTAGCCACCATTGGTACTTGATCATATCGCATTGCCATTTTGATTCGTCAAATTTTGTGGGAGTTATGGGACTTTGATTATTTCCACATTGTTATACAATGGTAAATCTTGTGGACACAACTCCTCAGAAACTCCTGGTTCGAATTTATTCTTATTTTACAGGATTGTTAGTTGCAATATGTACTAGATCATATCGCATCGCCATTTTGATTCGTCAAATATTGTAGAGGTTATTAGACTTTAAAATTTTAACAATGTTATATAATGACAGATCTTGTGGACGAGATAAAAGAAAACTCATACTAATTATTGATAAACTGTATTCTTCTCCTTTTTCTTAATAGTACATGAAAATAATAAATTAAACTGTATTTACAATGTAAAATGCCCTTTTATGCCCTAAAGGTTTGATGCCATGAATACAAGCCAAATTGCATGAAAAATGCATTAAACCGTTATGCAGTCCAGAAGTCCGGTTTCCTTGAACTATGAATGGTGGTTGCTTCGTCGGTGAGGATGATATCTTGCTTATCACAAACCCCTGCAGAAACTTCTTGGTTTCGTATCCAAATTTTTACAGTCGATTGATCATAGCAATTGCGACATCTTTAAATATGCTTCGGTGTTTTGCAAGTCGATATTTTATCCTCATTATGGTACGATTATTGCATGATCGCGGTAAAGTCGTGATAAAGTCGGCATGAACTCGTACTAAGGTCTTATATATCGTAGTTCAATCTTGATAGGTTGGCAGGAACGCAGAACAGTCGTTGTAGGATCGGAGCGGTCGTAATAAGATCGTAGTAGAATCGGAATGGTCGTAATGAGATCGTAGTAGCATCGTAATGTGATCGCAGTTCAGTCTTCTCAACTGGAATCCCAAGTTTCCACTACGATGCTACTGCAATCATGAAGACCTTAGCACGACCTTTCCACGACCTTATCACGACTCTACTGCGACCATTCTACGACCAAATTTGACCACGACTGCACTACGATTTTTTAGCATGTTCTAAGTTGTTCCACAACCATCACGACCATGAAGACCTTTCTATTATCCTACTACGACCTTACTGCGACGGCCCCGATTGCACCACGATCCTTTTTTTTCTCAGTCGTAGTGCAATCGTGACCTAGTGTGATGGGGGTATAATGTACAACGACCTCTCCACAACCTTAAAATTTCACAGGTCGTAGTAAGGTCTTCATGGTCGTTATGAGGAGCTGACCAACTGTTGTTACTTTGATGCCTATTCGTCATCAAACATCAGGTGCTGGGCCAAGGTGTGACGTAAAGGGCGTACGCCCCTTTCCTACAAAGGAAGGAGAAAGAAGATGGATGAGAGAAAGAGACAGAATTTCACAAGCCACTACAATAATATATATATATGTATTGCAAGCATTATAAATGCAGAACGAAATAAATAATATATGATGTCAGTTTGGTGGAAAACGTCTGGAAGCCAAAAATTCAATATTATTCTGTTATCCAAAAAGGAATGTGAAAACGGGCTTTTGCTTTTTGGCTACTTTTCCAGACATATAGCAAAAAAGCTTTCATTTATGCCTGTTGCCCAACAATTTTTTGCCAGCCCCAATGCGAAGCGGACACATAGAAATGCCAGTGTCTGTCCGTCAATCCGTCAAATTTAAACAAAATTTGTATTAGTTTTCTACGGAACAATCAATCGTAGGCTTTTGATATTATTTAGGCATGCAGCTTCAG
>MJUU01032148.1:96154-149557 GCA_002080025.1 Modiolus philippinarum | reverse complement strand
TGTGTTGCAAAAATACTCCTCTCATTGAGATCTACATTTGATTCAATTCAACGAAAACTCTGCGACAAACCGTTTTTGAGTTATAGCCCTTGACGCGTTTCCGTAAATTGGTTTTTTGCGAATAACTATTAAACGCTTATAGATAATATAGTAAACATATATGTTTAAAGTGATCAGCATGAAAAGACCTTCAATTTGACTACCAGGTTGAAGGTCATCGGTGACCTTTGACCTTGACCTTTGACCTTGTTAGCAGATAAACTCAATAACCGTAATAGGTAGCTGAAAAATTATATCAGCAAAAATGTTCACCACGTCAAGGGCTACATTTGATACATATGTACCGGAGCTCTCTGATGACTCCCAGAAGAGTTATTGCCCTTGATGCATTTAAGAAAGCGGTGTTTCGCGTATAACTTTTAATCCTTTACAGATAGTATGGTCATGTAACATATCAAATTAATCAGTAAGAAGACCCTACAATTTGAGTCCAAGGTCAAAGGTCACCAAGGTCAAAGGTCAAGGTCATAGCCATTTTTTTTGTCTCTTTATTGTAAAAACAGTCATTTAATCAGTTAGAAATAGAAAATTGAATATATAGGAGACAATGTGCATCTCATCAAGAAGATTTCAAACATAAGACGTAACAAAACATTACATTGACGGTGAAAGACCTTGCAATTGTTCTCTTAACAATTGTCCTTTTAATTATTATTATTATTATTCTTTTTTTTTCTGCCACACTTCGCGAAAAAGTGTCGCGACATATCAATTCGATACTTGGTGGTATAAATCGGCTTAGTTGCCTGTCACCCTGTGAGACCGAACTATTTTTAGTAACGGAGTTATCTCCCCAAAGACCGAAAACCTTGTTATCATGTTTGCACCAAAACCGTAACCGATATCAAAATTTTGATGCAGGGAAAATGTCGCAATTATCCTAAGGATAATTTGTCATGGAAAAAAATTTTTTTGGGTCTTGACCTCTTTACGCGTTTTTGACCCCTAAATATGCAAATTTCTCAAAGTTAAGATAAAATTTGGTTTCAATGTAGCTTTCATGGTCTTGATGACAAATCTGTGGTCAAAAAAATTTTTTCGCCCGCCATTTTCAAAATGGCCGCCATTCGAAAATTTGTTATCGCGATATCTCGGAAACGATAAAAAATTTCTGAAAACATTATATTTGAAAAATACTCCTCTCATTATTATCTGCATTTTTTTCAATAGGTGCGAAACTCTGCGAACAACCGTTTTTGGGTTATAGCCCTTTACGCGTTTCGGTAAATCGGTTTTTCGCGAATAACTTTTAAACGCTTACAGATAATATAGTAAACATATATGTTTAAAGTGATCAGTATGAAAAAACCTTCAATTTGAGTACCAGGTTGAAGGTCATCGGTGATCTTTGACCTTGACCTTTGACCTTGTTAGGGGATAAACTCAGAAACTATAAAAGATAGCTGAAAAAATATATCAGCAAAAATGTTCAACGTGTCAAGGGCTCTATTTGTTTCATTTGGACCGAAACTCTCCGGTGACTCTATTAAAAGTTATTGCTCTTGACGCGTTTCGGAAAAGGATTATTTACATATAACTTTTAAACCGTTATAGATAGTATAGTCAAGTAACATATCAAATTAATCAGTAGGAAGAGACCTTCAATTTGAGCACAAGGTCAAAGGTCATCAAGGTCAGAGGTCAAGGTCATAGCCAATTTTTTGGTTTTTTTTTCCGTAAAATCTTTACAACAGTAAAAATAGGTGATCAAATGTACGGGAGAAAAGGAAATAAATGCAATTATAAACCGGTTGTGACTTTCCTGAAATCATGGTGAAAACTGGTGAAAGACCTTGCAGTTGTTCTCTGAACAATTGACCTTTTAATTATTATTATTCTTCTTCTTTTTTTTCTTCTGCCATCAATGTTGTCGAACTGCTTAGACCAATCATAACCAAACTTTGTAACAAGCACTGGCGTAGCTCGACTCAGGTCACCCTGAAACCCGATTCTGTTTTTAGTAACAGAGTTATCTCCCCAAATACGGTTTATCTTGTTAGCAGGTAAGCTCTTAAACCGTAACCGATATCAAAAAACTGAGGTAAGGAAAATGTTAGACTCATCCTCAGGATGATTTGTCATGCAAAAAAAATTTTTTGGGTCGCGACCCCGGTTACGTCTTTTTGACCCCTAAATATGCAAATTTCTCAAAAGTCTCGGATTTTGATGACATTTTGTTTCCTGGTAGCTTTCATGGCCCTGATTACAAAAAAGGGGGTCAAAAATTTTTTTCGTCCGACATTTTCAAAATGGCGGCTTTTCGAAATTTTGTTATCGCGATATCTCGCAAACGATAAAAAATTTATGAAAACATTATATTGCAAAAATGTTCCTCTCATCAAGATCTACATTTGATTCAATTGAACAAAAACTCTTCGACGAACCGTTTTTGAGTTATAGCCCTTGACGCGTTTCCGTAAATTGCTTTTTTGCGAATAACTTTTAAACGCTTACAGATAATATAGTAAACATATATGTTTAAAGTGATCAGCATGAAAAGACCTTCAATTTGAGTACCAGGTTGAAGGTCATCGGTGACCTTTGACCTTGACCTTGTTAGCATATAAACTCAATAACCGTAATAGATAGCTGAAAAATTATATCTGCAAAAAAATGTTCACCATATCCAGGGCTACATTTGATCTATTTGGACCGAATCTCTCCGATGACTCCCAGAAGTGTTATTGCCCTTGACGCATTTCAGAAAGCGATTTTTTGCGTACAACTTCTAATCCTTTACAGATAGTATGGTCATGTAACATATCAAATTAATCAGTAGGAAGACCCCTACAATTTGAGTCCAAGGTCAAAGGTCATCAAAGTCACGGGTCAAGGTCATAGCCAATTTTATGTCTTTTTATTGTAAAAACAGTCAGTTAATCTGTTAGAAAAAGAAAATTGAATATATAGGACACAATGTACATCTCATCAAGAAGATTTCAAACATAAGACGTAACAAAACATAACATTGACAGGGAAAGACCTTGCAATTGTTCTCTGAACAAATGACCTTTTAATTAAGGTCTTTCCCACTACAGTGGAAAGACCTTATTGTATTTCTTATGATTATTATTATTCTTTCTTTTTCCTCTGCCATCAATGTTTTCAAAGTGCTTTGACCAATCATAACCAAACTTGGTACATTTAACAAACATTGGCAGGGCTCGACTCAGGTCACCCTGTGAACCGATTCTATTTTTAGTAGCAGAGTTATCTCACCGAAAACGGTTTATCTTGTTATCAGATCTCGTCATAAACCGTAACCGATATCAAAAATCTAAGGTAAGGATAAAGTTGCATTCATCCTCAGGATGAATTATCATGCAAAAAAAAAATTTTGGGTCGCGACCCCGGTTACGCGTTTTTGACCCCTAAATATGCAAATTTCTGAAAGTTGTCAGATTTTGATGAAATTTAATTTCCAGGTAGCTTTCATGACCCTGATTACAAAATTGGGGTCAAAATTTTGTTTTGTCCGCCATTTTCAAAGTGGCCGACATTTGAAATTTTGTTATCGCGATATCTCGGAAACGATAAAAAATTTATGAACACATTATATTGCAAAAATGTTCCTCTCATTGAGATCTACATTTGATTCAATGGAACAAAAACAGTGCGACGAACGGTTTTTGAGTTATAGCCCTTCAAGCGTTTCGGTAAATCGTTTTTTTGCGAATAACTTTTAAACGCTTACAGATAATATAGTAAACATATATGTTTAAAGTGATCAGCATGAACAGACCTTCAATTTGAGTACCAGGTTGAAGGTCATCGGTGACCTTTGACCTTGACCTTTGACCTTGTTATCAGATGAACTCGGAAACCGTAATAGATGGCTGAAAAAATATATCAGCAAAAATGTTCATCATGTCAAGGGTTACATTTGTCTCATTCGGACCGAAGCTATCCGATGACTCCCTGAAGAGTTATTGCCCTTGACGTGTTTCAGAAATAGGTTTTTTGCGTATAACGTTTAAACCTTTACAGATAGTATGGTCATGTAACATATCATATTAATCAGCAAGAAGAGACCTTCAATTTGATCCCAAGGTCAAAGATCATCAAGGTCATCCGTCAAGGTCATAGCCAATTTTTACGTTTTTTTTATCGTAAAATCTTTAAAACGATTAGAAACGGCTACTCTAATATATTGGAGACAATGTGTATCTCATCAAGATGATTTTAAACATGTGACATGACAAAACATAACACTAAACACAACATTTACTATGAAAGACCTTGCAATTCTTCTCTGAACAATTGTCTTTTTAATTATTATACTTCTTCTTTTTCTTCTTCTGCCATCAATGTTGTCGAACTGCTTCGACCAATCATAACCAAACATGGCACACTTAACAAGCACTGGGGTAGCTCGACTCAAGGTCACCCTGAAATCCGATTCTATTTTTAGTAACAGAGTAATCTCCCCAAATACGGTTTATCTTGTAAAAAAACTGAGCTAGGGAAATTGTTGGACTCATCCTCGGGATGATTTGTCATGCAAAAAATTTTTTTTGGGTTGCGACCCCGGTTACGCGTTTTTGACCCCTAAATATGCAAATTTCTCAAAGTTGTCGGATTTTGATGAAATTTAGTTGCCAGGTAGCTTTCATAGCCCTGATTACAAAAAGGGGGTCAAAAAAAGTTTTCGTCCACCATTTTCAAAATGGCGGCTATTCGAAATTTTGTTATCGCGATAACTTGCAAACGATAAAAAATTTATGAAAACATTATATGGCAAAAATGATCCTCTCATTGAGATCTACATTTGATTCAATTGAACAAAAACTCTGCGACGAACCGTTTTTGAGTTATAGCTCTTGACGCGTTTCCGTAAATTGTTTTTTTGCGAATAACTTTTAAACGCTTACAGATAATATAGTAAACATATATGTTTAAAGTGATCAGCATGAAAAGACCTTCAATTTGAGTACCAGGTTGAAGGTCATCGGTGACCTTTGACGTTGACCTTTGACCTTGTTAGCATATAAACTCAATAACCGTAAAAGATAGCTGAAAAATTATATCAGCAAAAATGTTCACCATGTCAAGGGCTACATTTGATTCATGTGGACCGAAGCTCTACGGTGACTCCCAGAAGAGTTATTGCCCTTGACGCGTTTCAGAAATAGGCTTTTTGCGTATAACTTTTAAACCTTTATAGATAGTATTGTCATGTTACATATCAAATTAATCAGCAAGAAGAGACCTTCAATTTGATCCCAAAGTCAAAGGTCATCAAGGTCATCAGTAAAGGTCATAGCCAATTTTTACGTTTTTTATCGTTAAATCTTTAAAACGATTAGAAATGGCTACTCTAATATATTGGAGACAATGTGCATCTCATCAAGATGATTTTAAACATGTGACATGACAAAACATAACATTAAACACAACATTGATTGGGAAAGACCTTGCAATTGTTCTCTGAACAATTGTCTTTTTAATTAAGGTCTTTCCCGACTCCAGTCGGAAAGATCTTATATTAATTCTTCTGATTATTATTATTATTATTATTATTATTATTATTCTTTTTTCTTCCGTAAGGCCTCTGTACGAAAAACCTTTTGATGTATCATTACGAAACTTCGCGTAGTAATTGGAAGCTGGAGAATCTCTTTCGAAATCACCCAACGAGCAAAATCTATTTTTAGTAACAGAGTTATCTCCCCGACCATGGTTTTTCTTGTTAGCAGATATACTAAGAAACCGTAACCGATATAAAAAATCTGAGGTGGGGATAATGTTTCATTCATCCTCAGGATGATTTGTCATGCAAAAAAAAATTTTTGGGTCGCGACCCCGGTTACGCGTTTTTGACCCCTAATTATGCAAATTTATCAAATTTGTCAGATTTTGATGAAATTTTGTTTCCAAGTAGCTTTGATGGCCCTGATTACAAAAAGGGGTCAAAAAATTTTTTCCTCCGCCATTTTCAAAATGGCGGCTATTTAAAATACTGTATTGCGATAACTCGCAAACGATAAAAAAATTTATGAAAACATTATATGGCAAAAAATGTTCCTCTCATTGAGATCTACATTTGATTCAATGGAACGAAAACTCTGCGACGAACGGTTTTTGAGTTATAGCCCTTGACGCGTTTTGGTAAATTGTTTTTTGCGAATAACTTTTAAACACTTACAGATAATATAGTAAACATATATGTTTAAAGTGATCAGCATGAAAAGTCCTTCAATTTGAGTACCACGTTGAAGGTCATCGGTGACCTTTGACCTTGACCATTGACCTTGTTAGCATATAAACTCAATAACCGTAATAGATAGCTGAAAAATTATATCAGCAAAAATGTTCATCATGTCAAGGGCTACCTTTGATTCATTTGGACCCAAGCTCTCCGATGACTCCCAGAAGAGTTATTGCCCTTGACCCGTTTCAGAAATAGGTTTTTTGCGTATAACTTTTAAACCTTTATAGATAGTATGGTCATGTAACATATCAAATTAATCAGCAAGAAGAGACCTTCAATTTGATCCCAAGGTCAAAGGTCATCAAGGTCATCGGTCAAGGTCATAGCCAGTTATTACGTTTTTTTTATCGTTGAATCTTTAAAACGATTAGAAATGGCTACTCTAATATATTGGAGACAATGTGCATGTCATCAAGATGATTTTAAACATGTGACATGACAAAACATAGCATAAAACACAACATTGACTGGGAAAGACCTTGCAATTGTTCTCTGAACAATTATCTTTTTAATTATTAAGGTCTTTCCCACTACAGTGTAAAGAAAAACAATTTGGCGGATGACGCGTCTCGTTGTATCTCGTAGAATCTCGTTGCCGTTTGCTAAAAAATGCATTCACATGGGTTTAACGATAACCTTCCAATCTCCGTATTTAAATGTCTCTGATATATGGAAGCATTTTAATCATAAATTTATATCAATGAACTTCGAGCTGGATGGGCTTTGATGACCTTTAATATAAAAACACACCAAAGACCAAGATGTTTGTTGAATACATATTACATGAATATTTATGAGATCTGCGCAGAGAAAGTGCGTACAAAACTGAGTGTGTTAGATTTATTTCTGAGTGTGTAAAATTAATTCTGAGTGTGTAAAAATAATTTCTCAGTGCATATTTTTATTTCTCGGTGCATTTTAAAAATCTCAGTGCATTTTAAAAAATTTCAGTGCGTAATAAAAACATCTCGATGTGTAATTTTACACAAATGTCTTTCCCGATAGTTTTGACGAGAACGGCGTGCCATATATATCAGTTTTAATCTGAATACACTTAGAATAATTATGTCAAGTTGAGGAAGAGCAGCCACACTAGTATAAAAGGGAAATCTTGAATAACCCACACCAGAAAACGACAGATTGGTGCAAATGTTTCAAATGCGTGTCAATGCCGTTACCGAGTGTATTTACTGTCACGGGAAATAAAAATTCAAAAATTTAAGATTGCATTACGAACAACACCTAAACTGCATTTCTTTTGAAATATGTCTTTTCTTGAGTGATGTCTAATCACTACAATCCAAGAACCTAAGTCTGTAAAATTGTGGTACATTTTATAAACTTCAGGAAATTTCAAGTCCACAAAACCAGACACATAAAGACAAACCAACAAAAAGTACTACCTGAAATGTGCTTGAAAAAATGTGCCGAGAAAACACGGAATACATATCTAAAATATGAAAATTGAAGGTTTTTGATACTTGCACCATATTTTTGTTTAACTCTGGCCAGTGAAAACATATATGTGTTTAGTGATGGGGAGAGCAAACATTCCACTAGAAACATTCTATAAGTATAGTTAAAATGGTTCATAAGGGTGTGGAAATACACAAAATACTATGAATGTGGGAGATATATAAAAAAAATAATGTTATTTGTTTGAGATACAAGTTATATACCAATGAAAGTATAGTAAGCACTGCACGCCATATTTGAATAGGAATATTGGCTGAAGATGATTGGGATAGATTGACAAAATTTTGTGCCTTTCCTTGCAATATCCGTGTTGTGGATAAACGTTGTCATATATATTACTATTGCCCAGAATTCGTATGAATCTGAATAAATACGAGGAGTTAATTTCTGCTGTATACAATTTTTAAAAGTATCTGAGAGAGAGAGAGAGAGAGAGAGAATAATAAAACACTCCAATCTCTCTAACATGGACACAGGTAATTACATGTTTGTTAATTGGGGTAAGAAACAGGTATGCTGTTGGACGCCCATGTATTTAAAGAACAATATGTTTGTACCTGTACAATAATTTCTAAAGCACCCTGCTTCGGTAGAAAATATAGTGTGTACACTATATCAAGGACTTGTACGTCCTCGACTTTATATGGTCAGAATTTCGCATTATACATTTAATTTAGATTTTTTCAAACAGTATTTTTTTTAATTCAGTATTGGTTTAAGCTTGGACGAATATAATATCTCAGGTTTAAGATATAGGTAAGTATTTAATACACTTTTGTCGCACAAATGAATAAGTTAGACGACCTTATGCGTCACATTGATAAAGAATGCACACGATGACAACTGCAGGTCACCGTTATTTGGTATCTTTGAGGTGATTAGACATCTCTTGAAAACTGTATCAAGGTGACGACAAAATGGCGACCGGCAGATCGTAGTTAGTCACACTGAAATATCGATCTCATGGGCTTATCCTTTGGTTAAAACATTAATATACATCTATACGTACTCATTTATTTAAAAGGAAAATTATATCAAAGTTTAGTTTTTTTGGCGAATTTTCCCTTTAACTCTTTTGCTTTTCCAAAGAAAAAAAAGAAAAAAAAAACAACAAGTCTTAGTTTACCTCGTCTGTTATCGAGGCATTGAGATATCGTTTGAGGGGATCGACATGCAGACAACAATATGGTTGTTGCCTGATAAAAGTCATATTTATCAATTTGCAGTTCACCTGAAAATAAATTGCGCTCTTTTTCGCTCTAGAGGCAATATAAAAAGCAGTGATCCATAATAGTTTCCATTTTTTCGTGCTCTGCACCAGGGATCCACCTATATTGATGACGATAGGGATGAACCGCTGGTATATGTAGGTATTTTTGCCAGGAATTATGAATAGGTCGTTTATTTGCTAAACCGTGTATTGTTTTATAGCTGCTTTATTATATGGCCAGCTCACTGAGTTCCAGACACTTGTGATATATCAAAAGACATTTTGGTCTCAAATATGACTGATTTGAAAGATTGATTTTTTTTAACCATGAAAAAAAGCCAGTTTAATACTTGTCTTCAATGATTATCAAATATTTTATGTAAATTCATGTTTAACTTAGAATGGGTATGTTTCAATAGCACGCAGATATGTGCTCAATGACAAACTTTTTCTTAAATGAAATAGTCCTTTTTTACCTGCGTTTGTTTTCTGTAAATCCTGAAATCTTGTTGCAACAGATGTCATTCATTTGTTGTTTATTGCAGAAAAAGGATAAGAAAACTATTAAAGAGAAACGGGCTCTTTTTTCAAAATAGGGGTCATAGAGTAAGAAGTCTACATTTATTGGTTTTTATTCGTATGTTTTTTTTTACTTTAGGGAAAAGGGGGGTATTGGTACCCATACACCTATTGAACCCACCCGCTGGGTTTTGCTAGTGCTGATACCAAGATCTCGAGTTCCTATCGCTATTCATGTCTGTCCTTGGTCTGTTATTTGTTTTCTTCAGTGTATTTCCCTAATAGATTGTGGCATGTGATTGTGAGTTTTGGCCGTATTAGGTGTTTACTCTGCTATCTTCAGTTTGTAATTCTGTGGCTAAAGATCAAATAATTTTATTGTACTGAACCTGATTTAGCAATTTAAACCATGTTCGTGGCCCAATAAATTCGAATTTGATCTAGAATAGCTTGAAAGAATTTAATCAACAACATGAAGAAAGAAACAAATAAATTAAGAAATGATGAACACACTATTATATAGCCACGTTTATTCGAATGTAATTTGACAGTAACATTCGTGTACTGAGACGTGTACGTAAGGACGAATTAATTATATATACACTATCGTTATCTATGTAAATAGCTGTTTTTAAGGTTAAAAACTTGTATTTTCCCCTCAGAATTTTGACAGGAGTCACAAGGAAGAACGCGTTTAGATCTATATAACCACTCACTATTATGAATGTCACTAGCGGCAATGCGTAAACCTTGTTTTCATTTGTGTTGACATATACTACTCAACAAAAGAAACGATACACAGATTTTATCAAGAATGATATTTTACTTTCTAGCAGAAAACCATAACTCGTAGATAAAATATATTTTTTGCTCGTAAGAATTAAAATGATGCCACAAATTTCTCATACAATTTTTGAACTATCTGCGGTCACGTTCAAGGTCCTTATCCGGAATTTCTATTTGCAGACGTGAATAGTGAGTCCGCCTACATTTTCTTTTTACCAAACCATCACATTTTCGGATGACTTCAAACCTCTGTTGCTATGTCGACAATGAATTCCTCGGGCCTATTTTTTTCATTTTCAACTACCTTTCTCCGAAGTGTAAAGCGCGTGTTACGCGATCTCGACGTTGCCACGTCTCACGGGACCTGCTGTCACGTGATTTATCATTTGATAAGTATGTATGCTTTGGATTAAACAATAGTTTTTAGTTTGTTCTTCTTTTCACGTAACAGTGAATTGCGAGGCAAAGAATCAAGATCTACGATCTGACCGCGCTAAATCATTGCCAGCGTTGATTTTGGATTGACGGGGCATCGAAATAAGACATTGTTTTCCACGTTTTAAGATGGCAAATTGTTAACATGATGAAATGCACCAATTATTGATATCAAACAAATTAAATCATCCATCAGTTAACAGCGAACTCGACCATTGCGTGAAAAACATCCATTCCGGATTTTCTTCGTATCCGTTTCGGAATTGAATTAAAAATCGGAAAAACAAATGCGTTTTTGCGTTGAATACATTTATAAAAACTTTGAATTGCAAAATACAAAAATATTTACAAAATTAACTGTGTATCGTTTCTTTTGTTGAATAGTATAATTCCGTTGTTCTGGAATATTGCTCTTTCATATTCTTTGAATCCTATCCTAACATTAATATATAATCTTCTAATGTTGTTTATTATACAGTACTGTGCAACGTAGCCCTTACCGTTTGACGAACGCGAAACGGATTGCTGACGGGACGTGAACGGATTGCTGACGGGACGTGAACGGATTGCTGACGGGAACGTGACGGGACGGGACGGGACGAATCGATTCACGTCCATAGCAGTTCACGTCCAGGTACTCGTCATTTGACGAATACAATTCGTCAATTGACGAGAGAGGACTCGTCATTTAATGATATGCAAAATAATCAATAGATTAATAGATAATTGAAATTTTCCAATGAAACGAAAGGAATTCAATCGTGATAACGGTTTAACGTTGACAGTGACTGGGAACAGTTTATACTTTAGTTTGATATAAAAAAAATGCAGTAATTGAAAATCAAAAGTAAAATTTCCCTTATTTTGTTAAGAACTTCGCGAAAATGAAGAAAATGATAAAACTATCAATCAATTCTAATCAAATATCCCTGGGAATCAAATAATCATTTTTGTCATTTCAAATGGACTGGTCAGAGGAAATTTTTCCTTTTACAAATTATTTTGTTCAAAATTCCACAAAGATGTGATAAAAGATCACTTGTAAATATTCATTTTAGTAAATACAAATGTATACGACAGTGTGGAACTTTCCTTTTGCATATTATTTTGTTTAAAAATTCCATGAAAATGAAAAAAATGTAATAAAAAATTACTTATGAATCTTCATTTTTGTCATTACATATACACCGGTCAATGCGAAACTTTGCTTTTACACATATTATGTTTAAAATTCCATGAAAATGAAAAAATGTGATGAAAAATTACTTATGAATCTTCATTTAAGTCATTACATATATACCGGTCAGTGCGAAACTTTCCATTAAAACATTATTTTATTAAATATTCCATGAAAATGAAAAAAATGTAGAAAAAAATTACTTATGAATCTTCATTTTAGTCATACATATACACTGGTCAATGCCAACCTTTCCTTTAACACATCATTTTGTTAAAAAATTCCATGAAAATCAATAAATGTAACAAAAAATTACTTATAAATCTTCATTTAAGTCATTACATATATACCAGTCAGTGCGAAACTTTCCTTTAAAACATTATTTTGTTAAAAATTCCACGAAAATGGAAAAATGTGATAAAAAATTACTTATGAATCTTCATTTTAGTCATTACATATATACCGGTCAGTGCGAAACCTTTATTTTACACATTATTTTGATAAAAATTGCATGAAAATGAAAAAAATGTGATAAAAAATTAATTATGAATCTTCATTTAAGTCATTACATATATACGGGTCAGTGTGAAACTTTCCTCTAACACATTATTTGTTTAAAATTCCATGAAAATAAAAAAATGTAGAAAAGAATTACTTATGAATCTTCATTTTAGTCATACATAAACACTGGTCAATGCCCAACTTTCCTTTAACACATCATTTTGTTAAAAAATTCCATGAAATTCAATAAATGTAATAGAAAATTACTTATAGATCTTCATTTAAGTCATTACATATATACCGGTCATTGCGAAACTTTCCTTTAAAACATTATTTTGTTAGAAATTCCATGAAAATGAAAAAATGTTAAAAAAAAATTGCTTATGAATCTTCATTTAATTCATTACATATATACTGGTCAGTGCAAAATTTTCCTTTAAAACATTATTTTGTTAAATATTCCATGAAAATGAAAAAAATGTAGAAAAAAATACTTACGAATCTTCATTTAAGTCAGACACATACACTGGTCAAAGCCAGACTTTCCTTTAACACATCATTTTGTTAAAAAATTCCATGAAAATCAATAAATGTAATAAAAAATTACTTATAAATCTTCATTTAAGTCATTACATATTTATCGGTCAATGCGAAACTTTCCTTTTAAACATTATTTTGTTAAAAATTCCATGAAAATGAAAAAAATGTGATAAAAAATTACTTATGAATCTTCATTTTAGTCATTACATATACACCGGTCAGTGCGAAACTTTCCTCTTACATATTATTTTGCAAAAATTCACTGAAATTGAAAAAAATGTTTAAAAAAATAAATTATGAATCTTCATTTTAGTCATTACATATATATACCCGTCAGTGCGAAACTTTCCTTTTACACATTATTTTGTTGAAAAATCCATGAAAATGAAAAAAATGTAATAAAAAATTACTTCTGAATCTTTATTTAAGTCATTACATGTACACCGGTCAGTGTGAAACTTTCCTCTTACATATTATTTTGTAAAAATTCCATGAAAATGAAAAAATGTAAGAATAAAATTACTTATGAATCTTCATTTTAGTCATTACATATACACTGGTCAATGCAAAATTTATCCATATAGGTCAATGTGAAACTTTCCTTTTACACATTATTTTGTTAAAAATTTCATGAAAATGAAAAAATGTGATAAAAAATTAGTTAAGAATCTTCATTTGAGTCATTACATATATACCGGTCAATGCAAAACTTTACTTTTAAACATTATTTTGTTAAAAATTCCATGAAAATGAAAAAAATGTGATAAAAATGACTTATGAATCTTCATTTTAGTCATTACATATACTCCGGTCAGTGCGAAACTTTCCTTTTGCATATTATTTTGTAAAAAATTCACTGAAATTGAAAAAATGTTTCAAAAAAATAAATTATGAATCTTCATTTTAGTCACTACATATATACCAGTCAGTGCGAAACTTTCCTTTTACACATTATTTTGTTGAAAATTCCATGAAAATGAAAAAATGCGATAAAAAATTACTTATGAATCTTCATTTAAGTCATTACATATACACCGGTCAGTGTGAAACTTTCCTTTTACATATTATTTTGTAAAAATTGCATGAAAATGAAAAAATGTAAGAAAAAAATTAATTATGAATCTTCATTTTAGTCATTACATATACACTGGTCAATGCAAAATTTTCCCATATAGGTCAATGTGAAACTTTCCTTTTACACATTATTTTGTTAAAAATTCCATGAAAACGAAAAAAGTTATAAAAAATTACTTATGAATCTTCATTTATACTGGTCAGTGCGAAACTTTCCTTTTACACAGTATTTTGATCAGAATTCCATGAAAATGAAAAAATGTGATAAAAAATTACTTATTAATCTTCATTTTAGTCATTACATATACACCGGTCAATGCGAGACTTGCCTTTTCCACATTATTTTGATAAAAATTCCATGAAAATGAAAAAATGTAAAAAAAAAATCACTTTTGAATCTTCATTTTAGTCTTTACAGTACTGGTCAATGCAAAACTTTCCTTGTACACATTACTTTGTTAAAAATTCCTTGAAAATGAAAAAATGTGAAAAAAAATTACTCATTGCAAATCTACCAGCCAGTGTAAAACTTTTCTTATACACATTAATTTTTTTTTGTAAATTGCATTACATGTATATTTAAAAATGCAGCAGTTCCTTTCGATCTTTATTTTATTGAAAACTCCATGAAAATGAAAAAAAATATGATAGGCAATTATTTATTAATAATATAATTGATCTGTTGCGATGATGTACCGATCGTGAATACACTGAGTGAAACGAATCTATATTTCGCAAAATCTTTAACCCGAGACATCACGTGATTTATGGACGAATCTGGACGCGAGTTGGACGAATAGGGATCTCGTAATCCGTCACGTTTCACGTCAACTGACGGGTAGGACGAATAACAAGTCGTCACGTTTTTTAACTGATCGCTGACTGACCGCTGACTACTCTGTGACGAACGGATGACGGGTGACTGATCGTTTTTTCTGTAAGGGCTACGTTGCACAGTACTGTATATCCCTGAACCAACCTACTGTCTG
Source organism: Modiolus philippinarum (assembly GCA_002080025.1). Classification (NCBI taxonomy): domain Eukaryota; kingdom Metazoa; phylum Mollusca; class Bivalvia; order Mytilida; family Modiolidae; genus Modiolus; species Modiolus philippinarum. The sequence continues at coordinate 134,579 of MJUU01032148.1, read as the reverse complement.
AATGATATTTGAAAAAAAGACGAAGGACAAGAAGCTTCTGTCTTTACTAACAAATCCATGTAAACATGAAATTCTTTAATTACTGCTTGAGTAAGGTAAGGTTATGTACCTAGCTACTAGTTCTTACAATTTATCTCGCTAAGTTTCCCACTCGGAGGTTTTATCTTGGAGAGGTCCAACACAATTAAGTGTCGTGAATCTTCTCTTTGATAATTACCTAGCACTTGGACAAAGAATCCAAGAGAAGCATAAATGCTGCTTATCCTAGAAATACACCCTATCGAATGATTCACTTCGTATCAAGTGATATCTGGAAAAGAAACATGTCTTTGTTTATGTTCAGTTTCAATATTAGTCAAAGGCTACTCTGGATTGGTTTTGCTGTTAGCTTAAGATTAAAATCTATAATTTTTGTCGGTAAATCGCTTAGGTGAATTGCAGACACGGCTTAATCAATATTTGTTGCAAACTTGTGAAATTTCCGTTCCTCTCAAATGCTTCTTGTTTGCATTTGACTTCTTTAAATGGCTCTTCAGCTATTGTGCATGATGTAAATCTATCATCAACATAAAAATCATAGAGAATTCAAGATAATGAACAGCAATAATAGCGATGTGTCTTCGATTTGTTTAACATGTATTGGTAAAGACTTTATCTCATGTGCATAAGTAACAAAAATTGTAACAAATTTGCAGAATTCAAAACCCTGTCCTGTTCTGTCTGGCGTACCTTTATCTTGCAACAACTGCCGAAAATATGGACTCTCATTCGGTATCCTATCAATCATATGAATGTCATTGTTCTTATACAAAAGGAATCTCAGACTTTTAGGTGTTCTTCTTTCATTATAAGAAGTGGGACATATGTTGAACATCAGCAGCAGAAACCATCTCTTTTCTGAAACGTACAGGACTCTCAGTAAATTGTTTGAAAAACCTCTGCCAGACATCAAAACATTGTTAAGAGAAACTCAAAACATTATTATTTATGGAAAACTCCGTCGAACTTTGCAGAGGTATTTAACGTAACCCTGATCTTTTCAGGTTTCTTGAATGGAAAATCTAAACAACGGTAAATACAAAATTGTTTCTTGTTCTTTGATTGACGGATCAATTTCCGCACAGTTTCTGTCTATATTTTTGATAAAAAATTACTTTTGAGAGCGTTGTTCAGCCGACAATTTTCGGGAAATTTCATATTTTACGAAAGGATATGGAATTAATGAACATAAGACCATAACACATATATCAACTCCAACTGCAATAATTTTAATGAGCTGTATGGCCATTTCGGATTTTTATTTCTCTTCGGTAGCACTAGAACCCAAACAAAGGAAATCAATAATTTCAAAAAAAATGTTTAAAATGCATAAAACCAAACGAAATCCGAATAATCAGTAATATACTCTTTTTCTTCTTGTTTTGGTGTTCGAAATGGAAACGTAGATACCCCAACTGTCTGTGGAGTCTCAAATAAACTGGTTGTCCATTTGTTTCATAGAAAAAAGAACGGAAACTGGGAATGTGTCAAAGAGACAACGACCCAAAGGGGAGTAATAACAACCCAAAGCCACCATAAGATCTTCATGACTTTTTTATCTTCATAAAATATACCTGGTTTTGTGTCATCTTTTGTCTTCGTGAAAACATCATTTTGTGGTTAGAAAGCCGTTTTGTTTTCAGAAATGAATCTAGTGGGACCTGCCAGAGGATGGATTTTACTGTCACATGGTCCTAGTGTCGTAGCTTGACCAGATGGTTAGACGAATGTTTTGTTCACTGATGAGCCTGGAGTTGTATGTTGATAATTTCTGGGCCTATGGTATCCAGGTGGTTCATCTCTATATTAAGCACATGATGGACTTCAGAAAGGTGCCTTTCAATGATTGGTATCTTCTTCCTGTTATATTCACAGGATTTTTGCAAATCTTTATTTTTCATACTTGGAGAGTTTATTGTATTAGTCGTTGAGAAGGTTTCTTCTTTGTTACATGCAATCGCATTCTACCAACCCTGGCAATTCAAACTCTTCTTGTCCGTGTGATAATTGGACCATAAACACTTTGGCCTACAGGATAATAATTCATATACGACCCCAACAATTAGCTTTGGTTATCAACCAATGCATACATTTTGAACGTCTTCCTCGAGTTGTCTCTTAGATGTAGTTTAGGCATGGAAGATTTTGGCACATGACTTGCCTGTGTTGTTTTCACAGATTTCTGTACAAGACGTGCTCACTATCATGGCAATATTGCCGGAATGGACATTGGCGTCATTCACCTGAAGCCGCATTGTTTAACCCCAGTTGTACAACTGAACATGCCTGCCTAACTTTAACAACATATAAGGCAACATGTGTACATGTCTCATGTGTACACTTTGTTCAATTACTATTATCTAAATTTATGTAAATTCTAAAACCGAAGGATCAACTCCCCCATCGTAGTTTTGTCCTTAGCTATATTTGATATTACTGATTATTCTGATTTTGTTTGGTTTTATACATTTTAAACATTTTTTGAATTATGAATTTCCTTTGTTTGGGTTCTAGTGCTGCTGATGAGGAATAAATTTCCGAAATGGCCATACAGCTCATTAAAATTATTGCAGTTGGAGTTGACATATGTGTTATGGTCTCATGTTCATTTCCTCCATATCCTTTCGTAAAATATATAAGGCAACGTTGTGCTTTTTTTCTGTCTCTGCAGAAAATCTTCTCTTTGCAATCCCACAAGATTGTACAGCATTGTTTCGGGTTTCCTTTCACCTCATTAAACGTTAAGCTTGTTTTGAGGATTGCAAACCATTTTACAAAACGAAGCAATTATCAGGAGACGAAAAAATTGACTTCATAGACAATTAGTTTGAAGTCAAATATCCACACAATGTAAGGTTCAGACCAGATAAAAGTATTTCCTTCCGGAAAAGGTATCTATTTTTATCTGAAGTTTGGTTTAAAGTTGTTTTATCATTGAAATTTATTGCTTGTGAACTTTGTATCGATAGTTCACATACGAAGTGCTAAAATGATGGTACAATTCTAGAGCCCTTTTCACACAAAATCTTACGATAAAAATTAGTCGTAAGTCTTTAATATTTCATATTGGCTTACGAGTAAAATTTAGCGTAAGAATTTTTGTGAAGAAGGCTCCTGGTGAATTTCTGTAAATCTGCAATGTAAACGTCTTTGAGCAAGTAGATGGTTAAACAGAATCTGTTAAAAATGTCATGTCCTCAGTGCTCCATGTACTACTGTAAACCGACTTATTTTCGCGGATACTTTATTTCGCTTTTCGTCCCTGCTTGTCAATTTTATGGCAATTTTACGGCAACTTATTTTTTGACTTTCTGCTTCTGATCATGCATTTTGTTAACGGTAAGAAATATTCGCGAGGATCTAGTTTAGCGATATTTTCACGTTCGCGAACACTGCGAAAATAAATTGCTCGCGAAAATTAGTTGGTTTACAGTACTTCTGGTGGAATTGAGGGCCTCTATATTACGGAATAGGTGAAAGTTGCGATAACCTAGGTTGCAATTGTTCATGCACTACTTATTGGGTGTTTCTGACCTCGTCGTTTAAAACGCTAACACTGTCAAGCAGTGTCCATAATCATTCTATATCTTGAAAATATATTTGCCTTTCCTCTATTCACTTACAGATATACATATGACATTCTTTCCATTAATAACACATCATTTGCTAATTGGATCACATCAATATATCCTCCAGAATTAGAGATAAAGGAAACAACAGAAACCACTAGATCTTCATCTTTTTTGGACTTATATCTCGAACTTGAATTGTCAACTCAGTACTAAAATTTACGACAAAAGAAACGATTTAAATTTGAAAATAACCAATTTCCCGATCATTTACAGTAATATTCCAACTTTCCCTACTTACTGAGGGTTTTTGTCACAGTTGATTCGCTACGTAAGAGCTAGCACAAATTATACAAACTTTCTCATTAGAAATAGTTATCTTCATGAACGTTTTATAAATCAAGGTTTCAAAAAATCCCATCTTATACAAAAAGTTCTTTGATAGATATCAGTCCCTTGTGGAAAAATTTGATTCAAGATTGTTTTTCACTTAATACTGGGATAATCATTTCGTTTTACTGTCTACAACTTTTCAATAGCTACCGGACACTACTGCAATGGAAAGGGGGGAGGGGGGTTGGAGTGCCATAAAACCGGTTTAACCCACCATTTCTCTTAAAATGCCTGTACCAAGTCAGGACCATTGCGGTGGACAATTTTTAGTTGGTTTTCCACCGCTTTGTTTTTTTGCATCTTGTCCTTAGGCTCTTGGCAATTTTGTTCGGTAATTTTGTTGTTATCCCCCATTTACTGTCCGAACCCCTGTGTCTGTGACAGCTGGCCTGGTGTCATAGAGCTTGTCTGTCTCAGGAACACTAATTTGTTGTTTTAATTCAGTTGCAGCTATGTCCCCTGGTACAGGAAGTGATTTTTCGCACCGCATCCATGGAATATGGTTTGAATTAAAATAAAATTGACCAGAATTTTACTCTGCTATCTTAATGAGATGGACAGGGAGGTAATTCTTCCCGTCTCTACCCACTTTCTAAAACTTCCTTACTCCCTCCCACATTCCATCCTATTTTCTACACCTCCCAAACCACTTTATAATACACTGCACTTAATATTCCCTCAAAATTAATACATATTTTCACCTCTTGTTTCAAACGCCGTTTAACCTGTCCACCCCTTTAAAATAAAAAAAGCCTTGAATTCTAACTCGTTAAAAATACTGATGCTTCATTCCGCGTATGGCATTCAGTGGATGCCATTGGTACAGGATTTGGCCTTCCTTTTTCGATAAGTTTGCTGATTAGTACCTTTTTTTACTTCTTTTGGGTGATGGTTTTCCATATTATTTGATTCTAATACTGCTGATTAGAGGTTACTCCTTGAAACACGTGTACAGCATAACAAACTTTACTGTTTATTATGCAACTTTTGTATTTTTGTATTTCAGGACATTGTTAATCTATTCACTTTTTTTAACCACACGTATCATCTTGTTCAAACAGAAATAAGAAACATGGAAGTTGACAAATATTATGACTTAAAATCTAATCCTTGTTAATTTTTTTATGTGTTTTACAGCAGTGGCATATCTACCCGGCATATGATATCAAATTACTCAACAGAAACTAACAAAAATTTCAAAACCTCTTTTTAGCTCACCTGGCTACGCCAGGGTGAGCTATTGCCATCACTTGGCGCCCGTCGTCCGTCCGTCCGTCGTTAGCTCTTTTCAAAATCTTCTCCTCTGAAACCACTGGGTCAAATGGAACCAAACTTTAACTGAATCATTACTAGGGTATCTAGTTTCAAAGTTGTTATTTTGTATGTCTTAGGTCAAAAAGCATAGCTGCCGTTACTAAAAATAGAACATAGGGGTAAATTACAGTTTTTGGCAAATAACTCAAAAACTGTTACAGATATAAAAAACTGACAGGAGTAAAAATGATCAGCATGAGAAGATCTACCTATGCTTAAATTTTGAAGAAAATCTGATGACCCGTCTAAGAGTTATTGCCCTTTTTCCGTAAAATTTTCAAAATTTTGATGTTTTTTTTTATTTTTTATTAAAAGAACTATAACAGATAGAGGTAAATTTTAAATTGCAAAAATTTTTAGCATGTTAAGATCTACCCACATTGATATTTTGAAGAAAATCCATATACCTATATATGTGTTGTGGCCCTTTATTGGTCAAATTTTTCGTGATTTTTTACTTTTTGTCCTATATTTCAAAAACGCTTTGAGATAGAGGTCAAGTTTAAATTGCAAAAATGTTCAGCATGTTAAGGACTATATTTTATTGAACACGTTCAAGTTTTCCGTCCTCTTCCAAGATGGCCGCCAGCGAAGAACTTAGGTTACTATTTGACCTAATGGGAAAGTTCATGCAAAGAACTCTTTCTTGAGAACCATCAAATGGATTTGGCATGAATGTTGCTGATGAGGTGCTGATCAAGTGTTGTTACTTTGGTGCCGATCCATTATCCAACATGGCCGCCAGCGGGGATCTTAATTTCAACATTGGACCCTATCGGAAAATGCATACAAAGAACTTCTTGAGAACAAATGAATGGATTTGAACCAAATTTGGCATGAATAATGCTTATGAGGTGCTGACCAAGTATTACTACTTGGTGCCGATCCGTCATCCAACATGGCCGCCAGGTGGGAACTGAATTTGTAAAATTGTAAAATGCATACAAAGAACTTCTTTTTAAGAGCCACTGAATTGCTTTAACCCATAATTGGCATTGATAATGCTTATGAGATGCTGACTAAGTATTTTTATTTAATTGCCGATCCGTCATTGTATATGACTGACAGCATTGGACCCTATGGGAAATGCACACAAAGATCTTCTAGAGAACTACTGAATGGATTTAAATCAAACATAGCATGAATGATGCCTGTCAGGTGCTGACCAAGTGTCACCAGCTGTGAACTTAATTTAACAGAAGATCTTCTTCTAGAGAACTGCTGAGTAGATTAAAACCGAACTTTGCATACATGATGCTTATGAGAAGCTGACCAAGTGTTGTTTCTTCGGTGCTGATCCATCATCCAATATAGCCTCCAGCAATGAATTAGACCCTAAATGGAAATGCATACAAAGATATGATAGAAAACCACTGAAGGGATTCAATTTAAACATGCATAAATGAAACTTGTGAGATTTTGACCAAGTTTGTTACTTTGATGCTGATCCGTCTTCCGACATGGCCACCAGTGGCAAAACTTAGTTTAACATAGGACCCAATGGGAAATCTGAAAAAAAGATATTCTGCTCTGAAACTGCCTGAACAATTTCAGTAGAATTTTTATATGATAGTCCTTGGGTGACCCTCTTCAAAGTTTTATGTTAAATAGCTGCCAGCAGGGAACGTATATTAACATATTCCCTTGAAGTTTGGAAACTGCATTCAAAAATGTTCTCTGAAACTGCTTGAACAATTTTAATTCAATTTTATAAAAAGTTTCTGATTTTTATGTACATACACCACCAAAGATAGACCATCAATTTGGAATTATAGTGCTGCATAGGACCCAGGTGAGCGATACAGGCTCTTGAGAGCCTCTTGTTTCCTAATTATAAACGGTGTGCATGCATGTCAATTTGACAGTAGTTACGCCATTTTTGCTTTATTTTTACAATAATTCATCTCAAATTTGCTGAATTTTTATAAGGAACTTAAATTTGTCAGAAAAAAGTTTGTTAATATTCCCTTTTCCTTATTTTTCAGCTGTGGAAAGATTTTGAACAAAAAGCTTTTTGACAGTATGTGGACCAATTATTACGCAAAGTATAGTGAAAATTTATTCGAGGGACTAAGTTAATTCACATGCTTAAGTTATGAATAATTTGTGAATATTCGTCAAACATTTAACATTGCCACCATGTCAACGATATCCGTAGAAGAAGAAAATTATGTACGGATGTCTTTGTTGCTAACAGGAATTGCGCCGAAAGCTGTCAAATTTAAATTTGATCAGGAATTTGCTCCAGTAGTTCTACCCTCTACCATTCAAAAAGAGTATCAAAAACTAACTGAATTGAAATCAAAAAGAGTTATCAATCAAGCCCAGTGGAATGCCTTATATCCTAGAACTGGTACGTAGTTTTATTATGACAGCTTTGACATATATAAGCCATTCATAAAATTCAGGAAAATTTACTTTGCAATGTATTGTTTATACTGAGGTAGCATGGATTCTAAATAAGAAGTAAAACGGCAAAATATTGCTGAAGCAATAAGATAAGAGTCCAAACTTTTGACTTAAAGCTTTAAAGCTAAGATCGGTTGATTGATAAGTTAGACTTATCAATTAAGGGCAGTTTTTGTCAGTTTTATCAAGATTAAAACATGTTAATAAATTCGAATAAATATATAAATAAATGAATATACAAAAGTGAAGTGGAAGAAAGGCGGATATCACAAACGGGGCAATGACTTTTAAATGGCACTGGAAAAGGAGAGAAAAGGAATGACCAAGTTTATAGCCTTTTGTACAGTCTCCTCTTTATGTAACATATAAAATCAATCTCTATACTGCATGGAGCCTGGCGATGCTCAACACTGTTTAAAATGATTTTCACCAGGCTTTCTGTATTATGACCTGACTACCCTGCACACTTGGGACGTTCTCCACATCGAACAACAGGGGACGCGCATGGTACCTATAAGACGCAGAACCTGAAAATGCAGATGACGGGTAAAATGCTTTATCAAGACTTTTTCATAGAGGTGTACAGTATTTTTGGTGTACCTTTATAGCGTCGCATGGTATTAAGCTATATATCTGTATTTATAATTTTCATGTCTCAATTCAAGTCATAATGTGTAATGATTTAGATAATGAAAAGCCACATTGACCATTTATTAGAAAATGCATACTTTAAAATATAGCCAGGACTAAGAAGCCTTGTTTGGACTCAAATTTGTCTAGGCCATAAAATTGGCTCTCCATGACCTCATATCTGGATTGGCCTTAAATCTGGCCTTGCCTGAATTACGGCCTTGCCTCAAAATTGGCTTTGTCTCAGCTTATCTTTATGGAAACACTATCAGACTTTCAAATTTTGGCTTTTTAGCTCACCTGGCTATGCCAGGGTGAGCTTTTGCTATCACTTGGCGTCCGTCGTCCGTCCGTCCGTCCGTCGTCCGTCCGTCCGTCCGTCGTTAGCTCACTTTCAAAAATCTTCTCCTCTGAAACCACTGGGTCAAATGGAACCAAACTTTAACTGAATCATTACTAGGGTATCTAGCTTCAAATTTGTTATTTTGTATGTCTTAGGTAAAACAACATGGCTGCCGTTACTAAAAATAGAACATAGGGGTAAATTACAGTTTTTGGAAAATAACTCAAAAACCGTTACAGATATCAAAAATCTGACGGAGTAAAAATGATCAGCATGAGAAGATCTACCCATGCTGAAATTTTGAAGAAAATCTGACAACCCGTCTAAGAGTTATTGCCCTTTTTCCGTAAAATTTTCAAAATTTTGATGTTTTATTATTTTTTATTGAAAAAACTATAACAGATAGAGGTCAAGTTTAAATTGCAAAAATGTTCAGCATGTTAAGATCTACCCAAATGGATATTTTGAAGAAAATCCAAGTACCTGTATATGAGTTGTGGTCCTTTATTGGTCAAATTTTTCGTGATGTTTTACTTTTTGTCCTATATTTCAAAAACGCTTTGAGATAGAGGTCAAGTTTAAATTGCAAAAATGTTCAGCATGTTAAGGACTATATTTTATTGAACACATTCAAGTTTTCCGACCACTTCCAAGATGGCCGCCAGCGGGGAACTTAGTTTACCATTTGACCTAATGGGAAAATTCATACAAAGAACTTCTTGAGAACCACTGAATGGATTTGAACCAAACTGGGCATGAATGATGCTTATGAGGTGCTGACCAAGTGTTGTAATTTTGGTGCCGATCCATCATCCAACATGGCCGCCAGCGGGAATCTTAATTTTAACATTGGACCCTATGGGAAAATGCATACAAAGAACTTCTACTTTAGAACCACTGAATGGAATTGAACCAAACTTTTCATGAATGATGTTTATGAGGTGCTGCCAAGTGTTATTACTTTGGTGCCAATCTGTCATGTTACATGACCGACAGCATTGGACCCTATGGGAAATGCACACAAAGATCTTCTAAAGAACTGCTGAATGGATTTAAATCAAACATGACATGAATGATGCCTGTCAGGTGCTGACAAGGTGCCACCAGCTGTGAACTTAATATAACAAAAGATCTTCTAGAGAACTGTTAATAGATTTAATCCAAACTTTGTTTATGAGAAGCTAACCAAGTGTTGTAACTTCAGTTCTGATCCATCATACAACATGGCTTCCAGCAATGAATTGGAGCCTAAGGGGAAATGCATACAAAGATATGGAAAACCATTGAATTTAAACATTGCATAAATGAAACTTGTGAGATTTGACCAAGCTTGTTACTTTGGTGCTGATCCGTCTTCCGACATGGCCACCAGTAGCAAAACTTAGTTTAACATTGGACCCAGTGGGAAATGCATAAAAAGATCATCTCCTCTAAAACTGCTTGAACAATTTCAGTAGAATTTGGATATAATAGTCCTAATGTGACCCTCTTCAAAGTTTTATGTTAAATAGCTGCCAGCAGGGAACGTAGATTAACATAGGCCCCTTAAGTTTGGAAACTGCATTCAAAAATCCTCTCTGAAACTGCTTGAACAATTTTAATTAAATTTTATAAAAAGTTTCTGATTTTTATGTACATATACACCACCAAAGATGGACCATCAATTGGGAATTAAAGTGCTGCAGGACCCAGGTGAGCAATACAGGCTCTTGAGAGCCTCTTGTTATTTTTTTGTGATTTCAAAATGTTATTCTGACCACCTGTTCAAAGTGCCCACATCTCATGATTGTTAATGGACTTCAAAATGCTTTGGTTTTATCTGCACTGATGAGACATAAGTTGTCGAAATGCGCATATGCAGAAAATAAATAAACAGTAACTTCGGTACCTTTTGTTATTTATTACGCCAAGTTTTCTTACAATTGGTTCGATGAGTGTCCTGTGGTTGTTGATATGTTATGATTGTCTCCCAGAAGTCTTTTGTCGGGTAACGGATGACATCGATTGAAAAAACACTTTGCCAGTTAATGTTATGTTTGTTGACGATCCCCTATCCATGGGATAAAAAAAGATATGGATGTCACTTTCCTCGACATCTGAGGGTCCTCATTAGGGTGGTCCTAGGAATCAAATAATCATTAAATATTTGCATTGGTAATCAAATAATCATTAAATAATCAATAATTTTTTTTGGCTTAGTAATAAAAAAATATATATATAAATGCAAGCTAATAATCAAATAGGGTCTGTAAGTCTCGTCCATTTTTGGAACTTCCGGGTACATAATTTGTACCCGGAAGTTGCATTTTTAACAAAAACATATGACGTTTCAGGCAAAAACGTTGCACGTCATAATCCTGCAACGTCCTATTTTGGCGGGAGACGTTTTCAAATTGCAGATTTATCGTGATTTCTCGGTGTCACATGACGAGACTTACAGACCCTATAATCATAAAATAAATGCTCTCGTAATCAAATAATCATTAGAAAAATAACCTGATAATTAGGTAGTCAAGAAACCCATGACGGGCCTCACATCTAGTAATGAATTCCGCCCTAACCGGTGCTAGGTGTCATCTTAAAATTACTATGAGGTATGAGAGAAGCTCATGGTCGAAGGCCTCCTGGTGAATTCAAGATGAAGAAAAACAATATAAGCGTTGTTTCTTTGCTTGGTTTTATCATGATTCCTAGACACTGATTCTCGTGTGAATTAACTCCGTGTCCTTTTATTGGTTGTTTAAGGTTAGTTGCAAAGGTTAAAATACATACATGCCAATATCACCTTTTTTGTTTAAAATCTATTTGCAACTAAATTTTTATGCCCGCCTACGAAGTAGGAGGGGTATATAGTTTTCAGGTACGTTGTCCGTACGTGCGTACGTCCGTAATGCTCAGGTAAAGGTTTAGCTTGAAGGTAGTGTACCTTGAAGGAGGCATGATATCTTGATGAAACTTTGTATACAGATAGACCATAACACGAACTGCAATATTTTGGAATGAAACGGATGCTGTGACCTCAGGGTCATGGGTCATTGACTTTGAATATGATGGGTGGATATTTGATATACTACTGGTTAAGGATTAGGTTGAAGGTAGTTTTTCCATGAAGGAGGCATAAAATCTTGATGCAACTTTGTATACATATAAACCATGACACGAACTGCAACATTTTGGAATGAAACGGATGCTGTGACCTCAGTGTCATGGGTCATTGACTTTGAATATCATGAGTGAATATTTGATAAACTACAGGTTAAGGTTTAGGTTAAAGGTAGTTTACCTTGAAGGAGGTTTGATATCTTAATGAAACTTTATATGATGAAACATCATACTATGAACAGTAATGTTTAGTGCCAAACAGGTGTTGTGACTTCAAGGTCATGGTTCATTGGCTTTGAAGTTTATGATTGAATTTTTGATAACACTCATTGATTTAATTTTTGAAATTCTTCTTTTTTTGTTCTTTATGTATATTTTCAATAACTTAATTGCAAAAATCTTTGATTTTGGTTAATTTCCTGGAACTCTCCAAGACCACTTAATTTTGGAAATTTTACCTAGCAATCATACATTTTTCAATTTCTTTTTGTCAAAACACCAATTTTCAATAACTGAATTGCAAAAATTTGATTCCAATTTTGGTAAATTTCCTGAAACTCTCCAAGACCATTTAATTTTGGAAATTTTACCTAGCAACCATACTTTTTTTATTTCTTTTTGTCAAAACACCAATTTTCAATATCTGAATTGCAAAAATCTTTTATACCAATTTTGGTAAATTTCCTGAAACTCTCTAAGACCTTTAATTTTGGAAATTTTACCGAGCAACCATATATTTTTTAATTTCTTTTTATCAAAACACAAATTTTCGATAACTGAATGGCAAAGATCTTAGATTCCAATTTTAGTAAATTTCCTGAAATCGTCAAAGAACACTTCATTTTGGAAATTCTACCTAGCAACAATTTGAATTCAATTCTTTTCATTTAAAGTAGTCATTTTCCAAATATGGATTGCAAGTATTCTTGATTCCAACTTTGGAAAATTTCATGAAACTCTCTGAGACCATTTAGTTTTGGAAATTTTACCTAGCAACCATAAATATTTGATGATTGCTAGGTAAAATTTCATGTTAGCTTCTAGATGTAAAGATGATGAAATTAATGTCACTAATGGTCATTATAGCCCGTGGGCTGGAAACACTTTCCGTGCACCCCTCCCCCACTTCCGATCAAGACCGGTTTTATTCAGTCCTTCTATGTCCCCTCTTCAAAATAGAAAATGTTAACATGAACATTACCTGCACGCATAGACAGTATAGGGCCACTTTTATAGTACACCCGAAAAATTATTGCATTTTCGTTTTAACCTAAGTTTAATCTTTTAAGCTCCATAACTTTTTACAGATAAGTAATATGTACAGAAATTTGGTTTCAATTTAAAGCTAATTTAATATGCTTTACAATGAACACAAGTTTGGGTACTTTACGCCCATTTTATGATCAGGGGATACAAAAAATCTACCCCTACCCCTGCAAACAATTGCGAAAATCTCGATTTTAGGCTGTCAATTCCTTTCAGATAAACAACCATCGTCATTTGATCTAGTTTTTATGCCTAACTTATCAGTTGTGATACAATGTTGGAAAATAAACCCATTAAAGTCCATAAAATTTTGATTTTCGGTATAAAATTTTTGAAAAATGGAACTTTTCGGAATTTTAGATTTTTCACATTTTCGACTTTTTGACTTAAGGGTCGTAAAAATCTGAATATATATTTAATAATTGCCGATCCAATAATAATTTATGATATGATAGCAACAAACTGTATGCAAAAATTTTAGTTTCAGACGTATTATAGGTTCATAAATGTCAAAATTAGCACCCCTCCCCCTTAAAATTAAGAGAAAATTTGAAATATTCAGGCTCTAAATGATGAAGATAACGTTTAATGGGATTTCTGGTGTGTATTTCACTAAAACTGACATGCAGAAGATCATTTAAGTACATTAAAACTTTTCAAAAGGTCTCTTTTTGACTCCTCTGTCCGAAATTGTATGAAAAATGGGAATTTTTTCAGAATTTCTGCTGTTTTGACTTTGAGATGCAGTTACTTTATGAAATTGATATATAACTTGAAAATGTAAATTAAATATCGTTTCATCATATCTAAGCAATAAGAAAGTATGCTCTTTATTCTTTTAGACTAACTACAGTTTCATAAATTACAAACATATTACCCCTTACCACACATATTCAACAAAATTTATTTCATTTTATTCAGCTTGAAAAGCTAAAACATTGTATAAAGGTCCAATGATATATCAGTTTCAAACACCAAAACACACAAAGCCTCCCATATATCAAAACTAAGATCATGCGCCCGGTTTATGGGCAGTTATTCAGCGATTTAACTTTGAATTTTGGAAAATTCTGAAATACTGAAAACTCTCATTTTTCACGATAATCGTCCAAAATATTCAATTTTACCCATATTTTGGTGTCAAAATTACATATTATGATGTATCAAATCCATCTTTTGCAAAGAAAGTAAAACATTAGTATGCTTTGTTCATTTATATGTACAGACGGTAATATTTTGGAGATTTTTAAGTTTAATTTTGTTGGGGTAGGGGTAAGATTTTCAGTATTTAGAGTCAAATTGAACACTCCTTATTTTTCTGAACAGTGTTTTTAAATAACATATGTATCGGTTAAGACAATAAATTGGCATATCTGCAGATAAATCCTCCAGATTTGCCACATATACTGATTTAAAAGTGAATTTCGGACAAATCTGAAATGCTAAAAATTTCCATTTTTCATCAAATTTGGACAAAATATTGACTTTGAGCTGACAACTGGGATTGAAAATACCAAATTATGATAGTAATCATGCAACTTTGTTATATGCAACGCAGAATTTGCGTGTGGTGGTTATTTTTATCCCAACACAGACAAAAGATTGACAATTTTGGGGGAAATGTGTTTGGGTAGGGATAAGATTTTTGGTATTTAGAGTCACATTCAACACCCCTTGCTTTTCTTAATAATATTTTAAGACATCTAATGTATCGCTTAGAACAATTAATTGGCATATCTGCAGATATGTTCTATAGATTTGATTCATATTGCAATTTAAAAGTTAACTATGGACAAATCTGAAATGATGAAAATTCCCATTTTTCATCAATCTGGGGAGAAATATTGAGTTTTAGTCGACCAATGGGTGTTAAAATACCAAAGTATGATGTAATGCATGCAACATTGTCATATACAACACACATTTTGTATGTTCTTGTTATTTTTATGCGAACATAGACCAACAAACAACAATTTCAGGGAAAATTTGTAGGGGTAGGGGTAAAATTTTCTGTAATCAGAGTCACATTTAACACTCCTTGTTTTTCCTGGCAATGTTTTAAGACACCAAATGTGTCGCTTGGTACAATTAATTGGTATAGTTGCAAATATATCCTCCAGATTTATCATATATAACGATATAACAGTGGACTTTGGACAATTCTGAAATGTTGAAAATTATCATTTTTCATCAATTTGGGGAGAAATAATGAGTTGTTGTCGACCAATGGCTGTTAAAATACCAAATCATGGAGTAATTCACGCAACATTGTCATATACAACACACATTTTGCATGTTCTGGTTATTCTTATGCAAACATAGACCAAAAATCACCAATTTCAGGGAAAATTTGTTTGGGTAGGGGTAAGATTTCCGGTATTTAGAGTCACATATAACACTCCTTGTCTTTTTAAACAATGTTTTTAGACAATTTATGTATTGCTTAGGACACTTGAATGGCACATCTGCAGATATATTTATACACATTTGACATATTTTGCGATTTAACGATGAAATACGAACAAATCTGAAATGTTGAAAATTCCCATTTTTCATCAGTTTTTGGTGAAATATTGAATTTTAGTCGACCAATGGCTGTTGAAATACCACATTCTGATGTAATTCATGCATTATTGTCTTATACAACACATATTTAGCGTGTTTTGGTTATTTTTATGTGAACATAGACAAAAAATTGACAATTTCAGGGAAAATTTGTTGGGGTAGGGGTAAGATTTTCTGTAATCAGAGTCACATTTAACACTCCTTGTTTTTCTTAGCAATGTTTTAAGACACCAAATGTGTCGGTTGGTACAATTAATTGGCATAGTTGCAGAAATATCCTCCAGATTTGGCATATATAACGATATAGCAGTGGACTTTGGACAATTCTGAAATGTTGAAAATTCCCATTTTTCACCAATTTCGGGCAAAATATTGAGTTTAAGTCAACAAATGGCTGTTAAAATATAAAATCATAATATAATTTATGCAACATTGTCCTAAACATCACACATTTTTCGTCTTCTGGTTATTTTTATGCGAAAATAGACAAAAAAAAATGACAATTTTAGAGTAAATTTGTTGGGGTAGGGGTAAGTTTTATTGATATATGATGTATATATTACCTAAAAACGGCCATTATTTGTTATGGTTGTAAAGCAAATATAATAAGCTTTCATTTGATACCTATATTAAATGAAATTTGTTTACTTAAAAATAATATTAGGCAAAAGAAAGACAAAACTTATTCAAAAACGAAATTATTGAAAGGTCCCTGTATTTGGTATATTTGAAAATAAAATTTTGGTCATCTTTAATATGTTAACATTGTCTTAACCAATTTTATATTGAAGAAATTAGATTGAAAAGCCAAAAACAATTTTCTGAATCGGGAATTGAGATGCAATTCGGGTTCTCTAAACCATCAAACTTACGCAATTTCAATGAAAATATTAGTTTTTTCGTCAATATTTCATTGGGGTAGGGGTAAGTTTAATTGCGCTATAGAACGTTTTGGGCATGAAAATTGTAAAAACTTTGGTTCTTTGTAAAGCTCATACAATAAGCAATTATTTGATACCTTGTTTTGCATAGCTCTGTCCTTAGCTGAATTTTGGCTTTTCTATTTAAACCCTTTTGGTTATTTGTTCTCCATCAGATTTTACACGTTTTGGTTAATGGACTTCCAAATGTTTTGGTTTTATCTGCACTGATGAGACATAAGTTGTCGAAATGCGCATATGCAGAAAATAAATTAACAGTAACTTCGGTATTATGATATTTATTACCACTGGGCCGATGCCTCTGCTGGTGGACTGTAAGTCCCCGAGGGTATTCACCAACCCAGTAGTCAGTACTTCGGTGCTGACCCGAAAACCGATTTTATTTAAATTTGCAATATCAAAATTGTACCAAATTTTGTTTAAAACTAAGGAGTATCTCCCTCATGCATAGCTCTGTCCTTAGCTGAATTTTGGCTTTTCTATTTAAGCCCTTTTGGTTATTTGTTCTCCATCAGATTTTACACGTTTTGGTTAATGGACTTCCAAATGTTTTGGTTTTATCTGCACTGATGAGACATAAGTTGTCGAAATGCGCATATGCAGAAAATAAATTAACAGTAACTTCGGTATTATGATATTTGAAAGCATTTTGTCAACATTTTGAAGCATCTGAAAGAAAAACTAACGAAAAACGAAATTTTCCAAAATTTCTGTAGGTGGGGCTAAAAATGGGCCAAATTCCCCAAATGCGTGCAGGTTATGCTCGTGTTGACATGTTTTATTTTGAAAAGGGAATGTATGCGGACTTAAAAAAATGGATGGGGTTCGGAAGTGGGGGGCTGCACGGGGGTTATTCCAGCCCATGGACTATTAATTATGTAAGTTCAGTAGCGGGGCATAGTGTCCATTGACACAGATTCTCTTGTTAACTTTATTTCCTATGTTTCTTCTATTTATAATATTTTCGTTTTGTAACTGCCTATTTGCATCCTTGGTCTGCTTAGAAAAAGCTTCCCCTCTCGATGTGCAACAGGAACACCTTCATATTCAGGTGACATTTGGACAGAAATGTTGTTCAAAGTTTTTATTTAATGAATTTTACAATCACCCACCTGAGTTTAAATATAACAGTATGTTTACTGTTAAGCTTCAAAGTAGGTACAGAAAGCTATCACAATGAAATTGATTATCTCCCATATCTGAGAAAATGCTTGATTTTTTGTAGCAGAATGGAAAAATTTTGTTTTTCTACATTTATGTATTTGTTGTAGACAATGGATTCCATAATTCCATAATTGTTTCGAGTTAATACTCTTTTTGGAATTAAACTGAAATGCTTGGCTTCTTCCTTGAAAACAGGAAAACAAAGAAGTTTAAATTTCAGTTTTTTTTCTAAATGGCAGGTAGTATGTGTATAGGAGGCCAAGAGCACAGAGTGCCTACGATCAACCTATGCTCAAAACTAAGAGTTGGAGGTTGTGTTTGCATAACTGCTATCATACATAATTTAGTGCACATTTCCTTTTAAGGTTCCACTAAAGTAAAAAATTAGGACACTCAGTAAACATAAAATATTTGTCTGTATTTCTCAAGCTGCATGAAATGCAGTTAAATATTATTAAAAAATGCGCTCTTTTAGACATAATCTACACGTACACACTGAAAACATTGTAAATAAATTTTAAATTTTTATGCTATAGGCGAATCTTTTCAATTGGTAAACACTCAATTTTCAAAAAAATCAGGAGGCCTAAAAAAGGACTAATATGTTTCAAAATTGTTGTGGACGTATACTTTAATATCTAATAAAGGGCAAGGTAATGCCGATTATTTTGGACTACTGTTCATTTTCAAGATTCAGTTCAATTTTGGTACATAGGGGAAGTAATTCTACACATTCATGTAAGAAATTACCACATTTCTACTTTAAAACATATGCAACTAGACAAACCAATATTAGCTTGCCCTGCATTATACATCATAATGTTCGTACAGAAGAATTTCTACAAGAATTGGACATTCTCCTGGCCTCCTGATTTTTTTGAAATTTGAGTGAGTACCCAAGGAAAAGATTTTGGTTATAAAATCTTAGCTTTAAATTAATTTACAATTTATGCAGTTTACAATTTATGCAGCGAGTACGTGTAAATTATGTTTAAAAGAATGCATTTCCTCGGGATTTATTATTATATTTTATGTAGCTTGAAAAATACAGGCAAAAGTTTTATCTTTATTGTGTGTCCTAATTCTTGACTTTAGTGGAACCTTAATATACCAAATACAGTTCATAACATTCACGAGATGTCTTTTTGGGGATATTGGAGGCAAAATTTGGTAAATTAAAACAATTTATTGAGAGTTGGACAGATACCAAAACCATACAATCGTTTAAGTCGTCAAAACATTTTACATAGGCCCACTGACGTGAAGTTTTGTTAAAAATTTGTATAAATATAATAAGATGTGTACAAGTTTTGTCGAACCAGCACACATTTACACTATCCAGAAATTAGATGGTAATGTGCTCCATTTACCTTGAAAATTGATGTTTTAGTCTCGATTTTTCTCATTATTAGTTGGCTATGTTTAAGTGTATTATTGCATAATGAAAGAAAAGTATCATTAATAAAAAGCATAATCTGCACATTAACTTAGTATCGAAAAATACAATGATAGTGTTCATTGTTACTTTGTCAACGTGCCAATATTTTTTCTTTTTATATTTGTTTATTCTTTTGACAGGAGACCTGCACATGTGTGTTTGATATTTTATTGTACAATCTTGTACTACATATATTGTAGATGACATTGGAACATAATATTATTATATCAAATTTCCAGTTGGGCCTAATTGCAACATGAACGTTTTTACCTATCGCTTAACTAACTAAGATAAATTGTTCACTATTCCCGAATGGTGATCTTGAAAACCGTTTTGATCCCCAACCAAAACGATATATTCTTACTATTCATACTCACATTTACGATATTGAATTTTGATTGGTTAGAATTTTCCATTACCAAAAAGTATTTGAATAGTTTGGTTGCAACTGGAGATTCGCAAAAACAGCTACTATATTCTTCTCAATAACAAAAATTAATATGAAAATGCTTAGATTCTTTCCTAGGTCTTATTCTGTGCTATGGACCGAGGCAATAGTTCTACATGGGTTTTTGTTTTTTTATATTTCTCATATAAATCCTACCAGCAAAGTACATAAATACAATATATAATGTATACCTTTCCGTGTTGTAGGTAAAAAGATCTGAAAGTCTTGAAATTAACATTTGACACACTAAATGAAATGTTAGCTACAGATTTTGATATCTTCCTGATAATACCACACGATTGCGTGTGATTCACACTGCTGGTGGGTTTCTTTTCTTGCATTCTTGTCGATTTTTGTCTTTTGTTTTATCTTGCAATGTTTTCTATTTGTGTCGCATCTATAATTACAGATTTTCGGTTCTAAATCTTTCTGTTGCTCCCTTTTGGCTGTTTAGCTTCTGCATTCGGTTGTTGATTATTCGGAATCTTGCGAGTAGAATTGGTCATAAATTGTCGAAATATCCATTTGCAGAAAGTAAATTGACAGTGACTTCGGTATTTTGTTATGTATTGCTGATATAGTCAATGTTAAGCTCTGTTCATCCTAATATGAAACATTATGTACCATCCAACTTTTTAAATTATACGTTTTAGGTCCTCCTGATTCAAAAGATTTTGATATTACCTTGATGATTTGTCTTCTAAGAAACCTTACAACAATCGCAGCACCATCTCATGGATTTGATTTTCTGCCTCCAGTAACGGAGATTACTGATGGAGCTGACCTTGCAAGAATTAAATATTACAGAAACTATTTGACTCACTTGAATGATACCAAGATAGACAGTTATAACTTCACGAATTACTGGACAGATGTTGCAAATGTAAGTATAATAAAAAAGTAAACTGCTTTGTTCACTGTTTTCCGGACATCTATCATGGAAAGGTAACCATTTAAAAAAAGGTCTCCTGACAAATTGTAGATGTAGGTGGTACGAGGTAGACAATATTTCTTCCATTTTTCACCAGACATAACAGACGTAAGAAAGCAGGCAAACAAGGTACGCACACCCTTTTTTTAATATTATGTGCATATATTGAGATTTGAACGTATAAGAAAGGATATACCCCTTTATTATAAATATATTGAAAAATAAAGTATTTACTAGCTTGTGATTTTCTTCATCTTATCTATCCAAAAGAACTCGAAATTAAGGATACTGCAGATACTTCCGCATCAGCCTCGTTCCTAACCTTCATCTTGAAATTGACAACAGAGGAAGACTACAAACTAGGCTATATGACAAACGCGATGACTTATCTTTTCCAACAGTCAACTTCCCTTTTCTTTGTAGCAACATTCCAAAAGCACCGGCATATGGAGTTTACATCTCCCAACTCATTCACTACTCAAGGGTCTGTGGTCGATACAGTGTCTATCTTGATAGTGCTGGGTTGCTTACAAATAGGCTACTTAAGCAAGGGTATGTTGCCCATAATTTGAGGTCATCACTACAGAAGTTTTACTGTCGACATCACGATCTTGTGGACCACTATGGGATATATGTTTCCCAGATGACGACAGATCTTTCTCTTTGCAATTAAAGTTTGTTTCTCCTCTACCGGATTTGACTTTACTACCGGAGTTGACATGTTCAACACGGCGGGTGTCTTATAAGAAGCAAGAGATGCTTACTCTACCGGTGCACCTGATCTCACCCATGGTTTTTGGGTGGTCCTTGTTGTTCATTTTTGTATATGTGTGTATCTTCATTTTCTTTTCTTTGTCGTGTTCATTTTATATTTTTGTTTCTTTGTTTTTCCGATGTTGCCATTGTCCTTGGATTGTTCGTTCAGACTGACGGTTCAGTTCTCACTTACTTTAAAAGGTTGACAACCGTTCCTTCCCAAAATCCCGGACAGCTATAGAAAGTGTTAGTATGGAATAGTATACAATAACAACGAAAGTTTTTTTTTAATGCATATGAGACAAGTTCTCTACAAATGCATGGAAGATACAAGCAGTGGAACGACGCTTTAAGTGTTGTCCTTCATCTTGAAGTTACATTTACGCCTTGGCATACCTAATAGTAAGTTCAAGACAGACCCCGGCATTGGCTTAAGGGTATTTCATTGCTGATTATAAATCAACGCCACATCCATATTTTGTGAGCCCATGGGTGCTGGGTGATCAACTAACATAAAGTTAACCTCTCTCTCCATCAAATTCAGGAGACGTACACTAACACTATACTGACTAATGTAGGGCAACTTAATTCCGATTTTCTATAACTTTTATTAGTTGTTTTTATGCACTATTATACAACTGAACTAATTCCATACGTTCAGGTCAGACATGCTATTCGAAAAAACCGGTTAGCTTGCACCGCTAAAGGCATTTACCGATACATTCATAAAAAATTGAACAAAATTAGACGTTTTCCAGAACTATTAATTTTTTTGCTAACCGAAAGAAAAGATTCGCTCATAAAATGATAACTATTGTGTCTGTGTTAATTATGTTGATAAGAATTCATTCTTAAATTATTACTATGCTTCTTGCAGACTGAGAAATACAAGCCAATGTTTATGCTTGTTCACTGTACTAACTTGCAAAATCTAAATTTAACAAAATTTTGTTCAAAACTATGGAGTATCTCTTTCTCGCATAGGTCTGTCTTGAGCTGATTTTGGTTTTACTTTTTAGGTTCCATTGGCAATTTTTTTCTCTATCAGCTTTACACATTTTTCGGTATAGGAATTTTCAAATGTTTTGATGGTATTTGCGCTTAAGAGACATAAGTTGTCGAAATGCGCAAATACAGAAACTTAATTAAATGTAGCTTCGTAATTTTATTTTGTACTATGCTGAAACCAGCAACCAATTTCATGATATGTATAATAACCGATTCTTTACACATGTTACAGGACACAACAGACATTGACGACTTTCAAAATATTCTTCTCGAATGCTGATTTTGACTATTAACATTTTAAGAATTTTTTTCTTGTTTTAACAATTTTTCGATCTTTTATGAATGAATATCATTTACCACTCATCAAAAGTTCTTTCTTGAATAGAATGAAATTGCTTGTTCAACAGCAATTGGTAGACTTCTACATTTAGTTGACACAGTCGTAGCGTTAACCCATAAATATTTCACAAAGGTCAATATTTACATAATAAAATACCGAAGTTACTGTTCATTTATTTTCTGCATATGCGCATGTCTCATCAGTGCAGATCAAGCCAAAACATTTGGAAGTCCATTTACCGAAAAAAAACGCGAAAAACCTGATAGAGAAATAATAACCAAAAGCATATAAATAGGAGAGAATGTTTGTTTAATGAAATTACTAATTTGTAAATACGCATGGGCAGATCCCCTATCACTCCCATTTTCTGGCAAAAAAAATTTTTTTTTGCAGAATTTGGGAAACTTAGTAGCTTAAAGTAGGCTCAATTCTTTCAAGAGAATAAAATTGCTTGTTAAACAACAATTGGTAAACTCCTTCATTTCCTTCACAGCACTAATGTTAACCCATAAGTATTTCACAATGGTCGATATTTAGAACGTTTGTAAAAAAAAGTAACTACTTTGAAAATATGCATTGGGAGGATCCCTCAAATCCCATTTCCTGGCAAAAATTGAAATTTTTGTGCAGAATATGGGCAACTTTGACAAGTTATAGCTAAATGTAGGCTCGCCCCTTTTTTAATTACCATTGTAACACCCCGTTTTTCTTAAAGGCTGGATCAGCCGGTGATATCGGCAAAGCCATGTTATGAAGAATAGATGCAATACAGGATAAATGAATTTTATCTTTTAACTTAAACTGCACTAGAAGATGCCCGCAAAATCGCGAAATAATTTTAACAATTCTGAGTAATGTGATAATAGTATGGTTGGCATTGGTAGTATCAAAACGGATAAAAAACGAAAGGTATCTTCCTCTAGTAGTCCTTGATGTTGTGTATGAATTTCATATGAATAAATCAACGTTCTAAAATATAACCGGAGTTCCTAAATCAGAAAGAGCTACAGACCTGAATTAAAATCAAGCATTATGGGACCCAATCATGCTTGATGCTGCTTACCAAACATGAAAAGACTGTGATAAGTAGTTGTTGAGAAAATTGTTACCAATATTTCCAACTATTGACCATAAATAAACAGTCGGCAAACAGGAAGTAGACAGGAAACGGACCGTTAAGGAATTTTAAACCGACGGCATCATGGGACCTCATGCTGATGCTGCATACTAAATATCAAAGGATGTAATAAGTACATGTAGTTACTGAGAAAACGTTTACAAAAATATTTTCCCCGCTTTCGACATTCACCATGATGCTGCATACCAAATAACATTTTTTTGCCTAATTTGTGTTTGTTATAGCCTTATATTTTCTGGTACATGAGGTAACAGGATTTCAACCCCAATCATTGATATTTGTTTATTAGATTTTTTTATTCAGTTTTATTATTCATCATTTTGTGGTTAATGAGGTGTCAGGCTAGAGGGTAGGAGCACCGGCAGATCCAGCCTCCGAAAAAGGGGTTGCAGGTTAATTTTTTATCGAGTTTTGTCAGTTTTGGTAAAATTTTGTACGAAATTTAAAAAACTTTCCAGAAAAAGGGGTTTGTAGAAAAAAAGAGGGGTTTCAACACCCACCTTCACGAACCACACCCCCCTCTGGATCCGCCAATGGGCAGGTTGTAACACTATAAGTTATAATTTAAAAATGGCACTGCCAAAAATTGAGCACAGCTTCCTTACAGTTTAATTTCTGTTCTGATTAAATTTCTTTTAAATTGATGTCACAAATTACTCTGTAGATGCCCATTTCAGTGAGTGTGGTAATGGGTTATTTTGGTACAACGTACACGACCATTTTCATTATGCCCCCGCGACGAAAAGTCGGGGCATATTGTTTCACCCCTGTCCGTCCGTCCGTCCGAGAGGGGGTACATGGTTTGTCCGCGGAATTCCTCCTATAGTTTTTATGCTAGAAAGTTTTCAGCTTGCAGATTATTTTTACATAAATTGAAAATGTCCATGTGGTAAGGATTTTGATTTTGGTTTATTTTTGTCAAATACATGCGTTGTTGAACTTTTTTGGTGATTTAGTAATAAAGGGTACATAGCTCGTCTGCGCAACTTTTCTAGATCATATTTGGTCATTTGTTCTCTATCGGTTTTTAAACATCTTTGACTATGGTCTTCCAAACGATTAGATTTTATCTGCACTGAAGAGACATAAGTTGTCGAAATGCGCATATGCAGAATCTAAATTCACAGCAAGTTCGGTTTTTAGTTATTCCTGCAGTTTTAATGCGAGGAAGTTTTGATTTTGCAGATCATTTGTACCAATATTAAAGATGTGCATGTGATAAGGATTTTTATTTTGTTTTGTCAAAACAATTCATTGTTTAACTTGGTTATTTTTAGGTTATTTTTAGGTGATATAGTAATTGAGGGTACATAGTTTTTCCGCAAAACTCCTCCTACAGTTTTGATGCTAGGAAGTTTTTATTTTGCAAATCGATTGTACCTATATTGAAGATGTGCATGTCGAAAGGATTTTAATTTTAATGCATTTTTCTTAGGAATATACATTGTTAAACTTAGTTATTTTGGGTGAACAAGTAATACAGGGCACGTGTATATAGATTATCCACTCGACTCTTCCTGCAGTTTTGATGCTAAAACCTTTTATTTTGCAGTTGATCTGTACCGATATTGAAGATTTGCATGTGGTAAGGATTTTGATTATAGTGCATTTAAAGTATATATTTGTTGAACTTTGTCATTTTTGTTGATTAAGTAATAGAGGGTATATAGTTTGTCTATTTCATAGTAACATAACTGTGTTTAGCGGGGTCATCATATCGGTCGTACAGACACAAATATCATAACTAAAAAATCACTATTTGATTCAGCATTCAGCGGGGGCATGTCATCCTCTAGTCTTTCGTAGATCGTACAAGATCTTAAGTATTTTGCGTACATTTGTACAAAACATGCTTTGTACATTTGTACAACGTACTCGACAATTTCGATTTTAGGGCTATTTTCACCGAAAGAAGTTTTTTTGCTTTTTTACTGTCAACTTTACGTACTTATGATTTATTCGGACCATTTGAAAAGTTGACTGGAAAACAGCAAAAATTAGAATCAAAGTTGGGAAAAGGTAAATTTATGCAGTCGTCTCTCAATCTTTTTTGCGTTTTCAGAGCACATAGTTTCAAAGGGGAAAATCTTTGAATGCATTTCCTTGAGGTCTAATTTTAACATGTATCTGCTAGTGGCTATCCTAGATATGATGCGGACTTGCGGACGCATTTTGCAAAAGGGACCAACCAAGGACAGTTTGACCACTTTTGGTTCCAACTGTTCAGATATTTTCAAAGGAGAATATAGTTCAATGCGTTTTCTCATGAGTCTAATGTTAAACTAAGTTCCCACTTCAGTCATCTTGGATGAGGTGCAGGCACATCAGACAAGTAAGGTGTCTGCAGAGTATTAGTTTCCTATTATAGAATCTTGTGTAATTTTCTGTGTAGAAACATAATTGTGTTATTGTACAAAATGTAAAATAAATTTGGAGGTCACCGTGCATTTAAGCTCACAAACTGAATTTAACAATTTCAGGACTTCAGAAATGAATGAGAAAATGATAAAATGAGAGGTTAGCTTGAAAACTCTATTACTGATTTTGTTCATACTTTGCATGTGTTTAGAAATCATTATATAGTTAACATACACAAAATAAAAATTAGGGTCACCGTTGAAATAAGAGAGAGAAACTGCGAACTGTTAATTTCTCTAGTGATATCTATGTAAAATTATTTTGTCAAATTATCTCCCTTGCATAAATTCTGTGTTCTGTAAATCCAGCAACAGATTTAAAGCTCCTGCGTTTTAGTTTACTTTTTTGAAATGAAAATGTGGTAAAAGTGATAAGGAATAAATGTTTTCAATACTTTGGAACTTTTTATACATGTTAATTAACTACTGTGTTAAATTTTCTTTATAAATGAAACCTATATGAAAAAGTTTTAGACAAAAACGGCAGAATAATACCACTGAGACACCATAAATGTAGTCCTTAACATGCTAAACATTTTACATTTAAAACTTAACCTCTATCTGAAAATTATAAGGCAAAATTTGTAATATTACGAAAATTTGACCAAATGGGCAACAATTCCAATATGGATATTCAGATTTTCTTCAAAATTTCTAGTTGTGCAGATCTTGATATCATCTGTATAATTTTTTTAATTAAAAAAAAAGTATCAAAATTTTTAAAATTTGCTTAAAAAGGTCAAGCAATAACTACAAAACAGTATATCAGATTTTCTTAAAAAGCACACAGAAGGTAGATGCTGATCACTTTTAACCAAAAATATTTTTAATATATGTATCTGTTTTTGAGTTATTTGACAAAAAAGCTATTTTCCCCTATGTGCTATTTTTAGTAACGACAGCCATGCTGCTTGGTCCTTGAACTAATCAAACACAGATTTAACACTGCATGCAATGTACCCTAGTAATGATTCAGGCTAAATTTGGTGAAAATTGGTTCAGCCGTTTCGGAGGAGAAGATTTTTGAATACTTTCCCATTTTCTCTAGTAATAAACTATGTTCCCACTGTCTGATACTGACCGTTACCGGACACATCTTAAAAGGGGACCAACTAGGGACAGCTGAAACTCAGTATGGTTCAAATTGACCAGGTAGTTTCATAGAAGATCTTTGAATGTGTTTTCCCATAGGGTCCAATGTCAAATTAAGTTTACCGATGGCAGCAATTTCGGATGATGTGCAGGAACAACAGAAAATTCCATCATGAATATAAATATAGCCCTTGACATTATACTCATTTGTGCATCTAAAATTAACCTCTATGTGAAATTCTTGTTGAAATATAAGGCAAAATATATAAAATGACGAAAATTTGACCCATACTGAGCAATGAATCCTATTCAGGTATTATGTACATTTCAGTTATATGGTGTACCTGTTTTTGAGAGAATTTCTCATATGGATGGACTATCCTACTCATGGCATTTTTATTTTCATAGTCAAATTGTTATTCTGACCACCTGTTTATTGTGCTATAATCTCATGATTTTGCTTTGCCAAGTTTTATATCTTTTGACTAGATAAATTGCTCTTTTGTCGAGCAAAGGATGATAGCGATTGTAAGAAAACTTTGCCAATAAATTATATGTTTGTTGACGATCCCGCATCCATTGGTAAAAAGGCATGGATGTAGCATTGCTCATCATCTAGCAATGGATTCCACCCGAACTGGTGCTACGGGACCCTTGAACTTTAATGCTATGAGGTATGAGAAAAGCTCATTGTTCAAGGCCTCATGGTGACTTAAAGATGAAGAACAACAATAAAAGCATTGTTCCATTGCTTTGTTTTACCATGTATTTGTAGAGATTTGTCTCATGTGCATTCATTGATGATATCCCCTTCATTGCTAATTCAATTTTTTTTTCAAAATTTCCATGTGGGTAGGTCTTGATATGCTGATCATTTTTGTAATTTGAATTTGACCTCTTTTTGTTTTAGTTTTAAAAAAAAAACACAGACGTTGAAATTTTGAAAATTTTACGGAAACCAGAGGCTCCCAGGAGCCTGTATCGCTCACCTGGCTTTCAGTTGCCTTAATCAAGGAAACATTGTAAGCTATACAGTTGATCTTCAGTTTCTCAAACTTTTGTAGCTCGAACACCTCCAATATCTTGAACTGTTTTTAAAGTCTGATCATGTTTTACTATATTTCTTTGTTGGGCTTTTTTTGACAAAAAATGTTCTAGCTAAGGACCACTTGTGACACCAGTTTTGAAGTCGAGACGTCATTTTGTAAATGGCAGTCAACAAACAATTTTCAACACCGGTTTTGAAGTCGCAACATCAATATCTATTTGCAAACCAAATGTCATTGAAATCGGACAATGTTGAATTTTCCCGCCTTTTTTGGTGGCCATTTTGAAAATGGCGGTCAACGAACAATTTTGAACACCAGTTTTGAAGTCGCAACATCAATATCTATTTGGAAACCAAATTTCATTGAAATCGGACAATGTTGAATTTTCCCACCTTATTTGACAGCCATTTTGAAAATAGCGGTCAATGAACAATTTTTAACATCAGTTTTGAAGTTGCGACATCAAGACCTATTTGGAAACCAAATTTCATTGAAATCGGACAATGTTAAATTTTCCCACTTTTTTTGACAGCCATTTTGAAAATGACGGTCAATGAACATTTTTTAACATCAGTTTTGAAGTTGCGACATCAAGACCTATTCGGAAACCAAATGTCATTGAAATCGGACAATGTTGAATTTTCCCGCCTTTTTGGGGGGCAGCCATTTTGAAAATGGCGGTCAAGGAACAATTTTCAACATCAGTTTTGAAGTCGCCACAGCATGGCAAGCATTTCATCAGTTTACACTTGACCTTCATCTTCTATAGTTTAAGGAATAAAAGATAAAAATACGAAAATTTTAAAAATTCGGTGAAAAAAGGGCAATAACTCCTACAAGGGTTTATGGATTTTCTTCAAAATTTCGAGGTGGGTAGACCTTGATATCCTGAACATTTTTGCAATTTACACTTTACCTCTATTTGTTACACTTTTTGAAATAAAAAATAAAAAATGCAAAAATTTTGAAAATTTAACGGAAAAAGGGCTATAACTCTGAGATGGGTTTTCAGATTTTCTTCAAAATTGCAGGGCAGGTAGATCTTGCCATGCTGATCATTTTTACCCATGTCAGATTGTTGATATCTGTAACGTTTTTCGAGTTATTGGCCAAAAACTGCAATTTACCACCATGTTCTATTTTTAGCAACGGCGGCCATGTTGTTTGACCTACCGCCTAATCGAACACAATTTTGAGAAGCCATACTCTGGTGATGATTCAGGCCAAGTTTGGTTACATTTGGATCAGTGGTTTCAGAGGAGAAGATTTTTGAAATTGTTGACAGACGGACGACGGACGACGGACGCATAGTGATGGCAAAAGCTCACATGGCCTTTTAGGCCAGGTGAGCTAAAAAGGCAATAACTCCAAAACATATTTTCATATGTACTTCGAAATGTCAAAACAGGTACATCTCATCATGCTGATCATTTTTGTTCCCTGTCAGATTTTTATATCTGCGACCATTTTTG
This sequence comes from Modiolus philippinarum, assembly GCA_002080025.1. Classification (NCBI taxonomy): domain Eukaryota; kingdom Metazoa; phylum Mollusca; class Bivalvia; order Mytilida; family Modiolidae; genus Modiolus; species Modiolus philippinarum. Next base: position 104,755 of record MJUU01032148.1, on the reverse strand, counting down.
AGTAATTTACGAAAAACAGTGATTTATCCCTATGAACTATTTTAGTAACGGCAGCCATTTTGTTTAGTCCTTGGACTAATCGAAAACAATTTTGAATCTAGTTAACCTATATTACTAATTCAGACCAAGTTTGGTTAAAATTGGCTCAGTGGTTTCAGAAGTTTAGATTTTTGAAAAAAAAACCTACAATGGACGACAGACGACGGACGGACGCCAAGTGGTGACAATAGCTCAGAATGCCTTTAAGGCCAGGTGAGCTAACAATATTGGTGTAAACACCGGCAAACTTCCTGTTTTTAATTACATAAGAATCCTTTTGGCAGAGTCATAAATGTCAGTGCCAACAACAGCAAAACACAAGCAATTCTGGTGGAAACTTCTAGTCAGACCATGGTATTTTGTAACTGAAACACTCTGTGTGTACTTTATTTCTTAAACTTTTCAGCATTTCATATCCACAGGCAATTGAGGAAAATCACTGTGTCCAAAATAACCAAACTCCTAAGTTGCAGTAAATTTAAGTTCTTTAGTTGCCATTATGACAACTTATCAAAGTTTTCAATGCAGGGTTATAGCTTCGGATTGAATCTTATTTCAACTACATTATCTTCAACGTCTTCGAACCACAAGATTTGCGACTGAACTGGGGACATTGTGATTTTTGTTGAAGTCATTAAAACTGGGCCAAGAAAAGATACTAATTCGATAGATACATTCGATTTTTCAAAGGTTTCATGATACTCAAATCTATTATTGTGGCATACTTTGTTGATCAGTACGACTGTAGTAGAAAAATCAAGAATAGTATATTATCGAGCATCACCGATAGTTTCTCAAGAACCTATACCAGTCGCATAAACCGTGATATTCAGATGATACAGCAGACCCTGTATGAAAGTGTGCTACACGCCTTATCAGATTGAAACCACCTTAGTATCTCAAAAGGGGATCACCAAAAAACTATTGGGAACAAACTGTGAACTGTTTGCAATATTATTTCAAAAGACGTAAATTTTTGAAATCATTCACCCATGTATTTCTAATCTTACCTATATTCTTCTCACGGATGAGGTAGGAACTCAATCAGATAGAGAAATCTAAGAAATTTACTTCAAATCCAAAGTGTACTGAAATGCTCAATGTCATGTCAATAGAACGCCAGGCTTTATCAGTTGATAAGTAAGGACTGGGGAATAGAATGGAATATAATACTTTTAATACAGCAAAATTGCGATTCTATCAGGATAGAAAAGTGTTGCTAAATACTGTGAAAGTATTATTATTCGTTGGGTTCCAATTTTCGTGCTTTGCCTGGCTCGTTAAAACAACGAAATTAAGTTCACAACGAAATGTATTTTCCTTATAGGTTTAAGAATCCGAAACCACGAATTCAAGTACCCATGAAATAGTGATATTTGTGAAAACTACGAAAATTGATGTCCAAGAATAACAGTACTTCTACAGTAATTGAATTATTAATTAGGATATAACCTGTAATTTTTGACTCATTTAACACAAGCATTGCAAAGATATTCATGATTATTATATATACACAGTCATGCAGTGGGATAACTTCTTCTGGCATATACAGTTGGGTGCAGACGCAACATTCCATCCAAGTGCACTCCAAACAGGTCTGGTCGACCCTGGTTTTCCGAGTGTACTCGAAAACCCAAGGAAACAATCCCATCATGCAATACCTGAGTAGAACTCTCCTGTCTAAAGGGTCAAATCTCATCGTTTTAAGTATTTTTGGCTGGCTATTTCAAATACGAACATTTTGTAAAAACTAATTTAATTCAATTTTATAACATTTATGTATCTTCTTAAATTATAATAGGAAAGTAATACGTTTAATAAAGAATTTATTCGTCTGTTTGGTTTTTGAATATTGTCATTTGATTTTTTTTTTATTTTTGGTTTGATTTCTTTTCGCATTATTTTAATTTATTTTGTTTGTTGAATTATTTTTTGTTTTACTTTTGCCTTATTTAAAGTGTAACCCCGTTAAATTCTGTGAAATTACATAAAAGAAGTTACAGAAGTAAATTTATAATTATTTGTTTCACTTTGTAAATTAATATTTTAATCATCTAATCAATATTTAATCTGATTGCAATAATTTCTAAAATAATGGTATCCTTGTTTTGAAAATTAATAATTAAATTTTAAAAAGTATGGACAAGTAAAGCTGTACCCTGGAACAACCGTGACTTCGATTTTCTTATGATACTATTCAAACAATTCGGTTGTTAAACAACATAAAATAATTTTGGATGATTAATAAAATTCTTGTGTATTTTTTAATCACAATTTTTTCCTTCATTTAAAACAACAAGCAGTTTTGTGTAAAAAAACATAGGTTTAGCATAATTTTATCATGATTGTATTTCTTCAATTATTATTATAGTCTGATGCAAACATTGTAGAACCAGACACGAATCTGATAGAACAAATCTCTTTTATTCAGTTTGTAATCATTTTATTAAAAACAAAACTTAAATAGTGAAAACGTAAAAAAATATCATTTTCGCTAACTTCCGGCCATTTTCGTTGATCCAGAAGGGTTATGAGATGTGTCAACTTTCAGGTTCAATATCTCCGAAGTTGCACGGTAGAATTTCATTTTGCTCGGTAAATATTTGTATTAATGCTTTAAAAGCTTAATTATAAAATTTCAGGTGTGACCGTCAACACAATTAAGTGACAGGTGTAAAAAATCAGAGACAGGTAAACTTCCTTGACTTTTCGAGGAAACTTGTGATGTCATACTCGGAAAATCGAGTAAACAAAAATGGACGACCCTTCCTCGGAAAACCAGGGTCACCCAGACCTGCCAAAAGCGTCCTCGCGTGCACTTTGTGTGCACTTGAAAGTGATTCCATGACAGCCTAGAGTGAACCTGTGACCACTTTCAAGTACACTTGAAAAGAAGATGCGATCGCGGAAGTGATCGCAAAGTGCACTTGAAGTGAACTTCGTGGCAGCTTTGGATTGCTCTTATCGATTGGTCAGTTCAAAACATGTGATATTAATGTGACGAAATTAACTTTAAGCAAAAAGTATGAAAACTCGACGACTTAATTATTTTTTATAATCAATAAAAACCAAAATACCATTATAAATTATAGCGTTCCTTTGTTTTATTTATACATTTTTTTCTAGTTTGATTTTTACTGTGAGTCTTTTTGTGTATTTATTTTTAGCCATTCACCACACATAGGGGGAGGGTTTGGATCCAAGAAAACGAGTTTAACCCAACCGCAATTTTTGCACCTGTCCCAAGTGAGCAATATGTTGGTCATTGGCTTGTCCTTGTCTTCTTATAAAATTTTAGTTTCTTGATATTTGGGTTATTGGATGTGGTTTGTTTCCATTGATTTATTCACTTTTTTTACCTTTTCGGGCCATTTAGGGCTTACTATATGGTGTAAGGTTACTCACTGTGTTGAAGACAATATGGTGACCCCTAGATGTTTTGTTTTTGGTCGTATTTTATATGTATTTTTCCCTAAATTACCTTATAAGATTGAAATATTTTGCATTTCAGCTTTTTTCCTTTCTCGCGATACCAAATTTATACATCTTTTGTCAAAAATGATCTCAGAAAATGGAGGTATTATATGTCGGTGCTTATTTCAATTGTCACACCACAACATTTATATGTATTTTTCCAAAAATTATCTTATAAGATTGAAATATTTTGCATTTCAGCTTTTTTCCTTTCTCGCGATACCAAATTTATTCATCTTTTATCAAAAATGACCTCAGAAGTGGGAGATATTATATTGTCGGTGCTTATTTCAATTGTTGGACACAACATTTATCTGTATTTTTCCCAAAATTACCTTATAAGATTGAAATATTTTGAATTTCAGCTTTTTTTCTTTCTCGCAATACCAAATTTATACATCTTTTGTCAAAAATGTAGTCCAAAGTTGGCGATATTATATGTTGGTGCTTATTTCAATTTTTGGGACACAACATTTATATGTATTTTTCCCAAAATTACCTTATAAGATTGAAATATTTTGCATTTCAGCTTTTTTCCTTTTCGCAATACCAAATTTATACATCTTTTGTCAAAAATAAACTCAAAAATTAGAGATATTATATGTTGGTGCTGATTTCAATTGTTGCGACACAACATTTATATGTATTTTTCCCAAAATTACCTTATAAGATTGAAATATTTTGCATTTCAGGTTTTTTCCTTTCTCACGATACCAAATTTACACATCTTTTGTCAAAAATAACCTCAGAAGTGGGAGATATTATATGTCGGTGCTTATTTCAATTGTTGCGACACAACATTTATATGTATTTTTCCCAAAATTACCTTATAAGATTGAACTATTTTGCATTTCAGCTTTTTTTCCTTTCTCACAATACCAAATTTATTCATATTTTATCAAAAATGACTTCAGAAGTGGGAGATATTATATGTCCGTGCTTATTTCAATTGTTGCGACACAACATTAATATGTATTTTTCCCAAAATTACCTTATTAGATTGAACTATTTTGCATTTCAACTTTTTTCCTTTCTCACAATACCAAATTTACACATCTTTTATCAAAAATGACTTCAGAAGTGGGAGATATTATATGTCCGTGCTTATTTCCATTGTTGCGACACAACATTCATATGTAGTTTTCCCAAAATTACCTTGTGAGATTGAAATATTTTGCAAATCAGCTTTTTTCCTTTCTTGCAATACCAAATTTATACATCTTTTGTCAAAAATGTACTCAAAAGGTGGGGATATTATATGTCGGTGCTTATTTCAATTGTTGTGACACAACATGTATATGTTTTTTCCCCAGAATTTCCTTATAAGATTGAATCATTTTGCAATTCAGCTTTGTTCCTTTCTCGCGATACCAAATTTATTCATCTTTTGTCAGAAATAACCTCAGAAGTGGGAGATATTATATGTCTGTGATTATTTCAATTCTCGTGACACAACATTTATATGTATTTTTTCCAAAAATTACCTTACAAGATTGAAATATTTTGCATTTCAGCTTTTTTCCTTTCTCACGATACCAAATTTATTCATCTTTCATCAAAAATGACTTCAGAAATTGGAGATATTATATGTCCGTGCTTATTTCAATTGTTGCGACACAACATTCATATGTATTTTTTTCCAAAATTACCTTATGAGATTGAAATATTTTGAAATTCAGCCTTTTTCCTTTCTTGCAATACCAAATTTATACATCTTTTTTCAAAAATGTACTCAAAAGTTGGGGATATTATATGTCCGTGCTTATTTCAATTGGTTTGACACAACATGTATATGTATTTTTCCCAAAATTACCTTAGAAGATTGAAATATTTTGCATTTCAGCTTTTTTCCTTTCTCGCGATACCAGATTTATTCATCTTTCATCAAAAATGACCTCAGAAGTGGGAGATATTATATGTCGGTGCTTATTTCAATTGTCGCGACACAACATTTATTTGTATTTTTCCAAAAATTACCTTATAACATTGAAATATTTTGCATTTCAGCTTTTTTCCTTTCTCACAAAACAAAATTTATACATCTTTTGTCAAAAATGTACTCAAAAGTTGGCGATATTATATGTCGGTGCTTATTTCAATTGTTGCGACACAACATGTATATGTATTTTTCCCAACATTACCTTACAAGATTGAAATATTTTGCAATTCAGCTTTTTTTCTTTCTTGCAATACCAAATTTATTCATATTTTGTCAAAAATAACCTCAGAAGTGGGAGATATTATGTGTCTGTGATTATTTCAATTGTTGCGACACAACATTTATATGTATTTTTCCCAAAGTTACCTTATAAGATTGAAATATTTTGCATTTCAGCTTTTTTCCTTTCTCACGATACCAAATTTATTTATCTTTTATCAAAAATGACTTCAGAAGTGGGAGATATTATATGTCGGTGCTTATTTCAATTGTCGTGACAGAACATTCATATGTATTTTTCCCAAAATTACCTTATGAGACTGAAATATTTTGCATTTCAGCTTTTTTCCTTTCTTGCAATACCAAATTTATACATCTTTTGTCAAAAATGTACTCAAAAGTTGGGGATATTATATGTCGGTGCTCATTTCAATTGTTGCGACACAACATGTATATGTATTTTTCCCAAAATTACCTTATAAGATTGAATTTTTTTGCAATTCAGCTTTTTTCCTTTCTTGCGATACCAAACTTTTTCATCTTTTGTCAAAAATAACCTCAGAAGTGAGAGATATTATATGTCGGTGCTTATTTCAACCCGTACGAAAATTTTAGCAGGAATCCAGGTGGAATCCTCTTAAAATTGTGAAACTTAGATGGACTTTAGGCGTACATAGAAATCTCCAAAAAAAAAAATCCGTCTAAATTACGTCTAACCCCTAGTGGGATTCCAGCGGAAACCATTTAAATATTGTTAGCTTAAGGCGGACCTTAAGCGTACATTGAAATAAAAAAAAATCCGTCTAAAACTTAGACGGATTATTTTTGAAATTCCTGCTAACATCATAATAGAAGTTATGAAACTGACGAAAAGGAAAGTAGTCTTTGCACTTGTGCAGAATTTTAAAAAATGGAGCCAAGGAAATCCATTTTGCAACCATGTGGGAGAGGGAAAACAATATTGTGAGAATTTTGGGAACAATTTATGGAAAATGCAATTATTCTTTAGAAGGTAAAATGTTTAAGAATGTTATATTATTTTATCACCAAACTCATTGATTTTTTATGCATAACCATTTCACAGAAAAAGGGGGGGGGATTCTAGTGCCAAAGTTATACATGTAGTATTATGAAATATGAAATAAATTGCCTTTCTACAAAATGATTCATTAATTTTTTTTAATTAAGTTATTTTAAACATGGTTTTAAGATTGCTGTAGTTATGGAAATGAAATATGAATAAAAAAGGGGGGCTGTTGTTTTACTTGTTTACTAAAGAAGTTTTACTTTTAAATTTAACATTGAATGAGTTAAAAATTGTCTTTTAGGACACATGTTGAATGGTCAAGATACATATATATTTTATTTTGCATTTTCTGTTGATTTTTTCATAGAATCATTCAAAATCCAGGGGAGATAATAAGATTCTTTACTTTCATGTACAGCTCAATGTTGCTTAAATTGTCATTATAAAATTTCAATGAAATTTTAACAAAAGGTAGTTCAACTTCCAAGTGCTCTTGATCTGAATCTGTTGATACTTTTATATCAAATAATAATTAGTCATCAGTGTATGATAAAATTAAATGTTAAAAAAAAAATGAATATTTTTCATTGGCTTATATGACTTCTGAAACTCCATTAAACATAAAAAAAATCTGGATAGTTGTAAAATGGTAAAAATGATCCAATTTACAGGTTATATTTAACTGTAATGTATTGCCATACATGTATGTAGAGATTATATATTTGTGGCATTAAAAAAAAGATAGTCAAATTCTAACAATAGAAATTCCTGCTCAGTTCCGCCTAATCTCTTTCCGTCTATGAAATCTAAATTCCCTCAGAGAGGCGGAATTTTTAAGCGGAATTTAAATCCGCCTATTTTAGGCGGACTAATTTGAATATACTGCCCCCATATTCCGCCCTGATTCCGCCTGGAATCCACCTAAGAACTTATATTCCCAGTCAAAGATGTCACAAGCGGAATCCGCCTAAAATATACGCCTGGAATCCGTCTTAAGTCCAGGCGGATTTTTTCGTACGGGAATTTCGCAACACATTTATTTGTATTTTTCCCAAAATTACCTTTTAACATTAAAAATATTCTGTATTTCAGCTTTTTTCCTTTCTCGCAAAACAAAATTTATACATCTTTTGTCAAAAATGTACTCAAAAGTTGGCGTGTTATATGTCGGTGCTTATTTCAATTGTTGCGACACAACATTCATATGTATTTTTCCCAAAATTACCTTATGAGATTGAAATATTTTGCATTTCAGCTGTTTTCCTTTCTTGCAATACCAAATTTATACATCTTTTGTCAAAAATAAACTCAAAAATTAGAGATATTATATGTTGTTGCTTATTTCAATTGTTGCGACACAACATTTATATGTATTTTTCCCAAAATTACCTTATAAGATTGAAATATTTTGCATTTCAGCTTTTTTCCTTTCTTGCGATACCAAATTTATACATCTTTTGTCAAAAATAACCTCAGAAGTGGGAGATATTATATGTCGGTGCTTATTTCAATTGTTGCGACACAACATTTATATGTATTTTTCCCAAAAATACTTTATAAGATTGAACTATTTTGCATTTTAGCTTTTTTCCTTTCTCACAATACCAAATTTATTCATCTTTTATCAAAAATGACTTCAGAAGTGGGAGATATTATATGTCCGTGCTTATTTCAATTGTTGCGACACAACATTCATATGTATTTTTCCCAAAATTACCTTATTAGATTGAACTATTTTGCATTTCAACTTTTTTCCTTTCTCACAATACCAAATTTACACATCTTTTATCAAAAATGACTTCAGAAGTGGGAGATATTATATGTCCGTGCTTATTTCCATTGTTGCGACACAACATTCATATGTATTTTTCCCAAAATTACCTTATGAGATTGAAATATTTTG
>MJUU01032148.1:48407-88114 GCA_002080025.1 Modiolus philippinarum | reverse complement strand
AAAAAAAAAAAAAAATCCAGCCTGGGTGAAAATTTCCTAGCATAAACCTGGGACCAGTATATATTATATTCGTCCCAGCATAATCTGGTGTAAGCCCTATATCAGAAAAATAGTCTGATAATCAAATGGTCCCTACCTTAGTCTAACCTATTCATAAGTGCAAACATGCCCCCGTTATTACATCTTTCCATTGTCATTTTTTGTTTATTTTGTTTGTCAATGCAGTAGAAATCTAGGACAAGAAGTAGAAATACAGAACGAAATCCAGAAAGAATCATGTTCTCCCTGGACAATGCTACCGTGCTACGTCATACGTTGCTTTGTTGCTTTCCTGCATATTTATAAACATTAAAAATCTGACATCGAAATGACAAATTTTTTTACCAGGGTAATTTTTTATATTTTCATGAATTTTCTTGTTTAAGCTCAGATTGTGGCCTGTCAGACAATATTGAGCAGTTGTCAAAAATCAAGATAAAATAATACAGCCATCCAAACATGCAATACAACTTCAATGTTATGAATTTGTATAAAATTTTCTGTTTCTTTTATGTGTCTTTAAATGTTTCATTATATCTGATTCTAAAAGTTTTATAGTGACAATATAGTATTATTCGGGTCTTAAATTGGACACCCTGTGAGTCACTGTATCACTGGTGGATTTCAGTTTGATTGGGGGGTTTGGAAATCCCCTTTTTCGGAAATATTTTTATTTCATGCAGAATTTTGTCAAAAATTGATGAAAACTTTACATTTTATCGGCTTAAACCCCTTTTCGGTGAGTAAAAACAGCTTGATGGAATGTATAAAAAAGGGGAAACAAAAAGAAGAAGAAGAAGAAAAAAAAAACACATATAACAAACAAAAAATATATTTCATGACTTTAAAACGGTTGTGAAACCAACATTAGACTGAACAATTTCCAGAATTAGCTTGAGAAGTTATACATTTCTATATACACAAAGGACAAAAATCCCTAACTAGTACATATTTATATGTCCTAAAGATATTGGCCAAACAATGACACATTCCATGGAGTATATGTTCCCCCTCATGAGGTGCGCTAAACTTCCGTTAAGGATAAATATGATCAAAAACATATTCAACTACTCACGATACCATTGAGCTCGCTGAGCTCGCTACGACGGAAGTCAAGACTTTTTCTGTTAACGTGATTAAGGCATTTTCAACTGGTTGTTACATTTTATCGGCTTAAACCCCTTTTCGGTGAGTAAAAAAAAGCTTAGGGAAATAAATCCGTTGTTATTCGTTTATTGCTCTTTTTTACGGAAGCCCATACAGGACCTATCAAAAATATTTTTGAATTCGTTATAACGAATTCTGGAAAAAAAAATTGTTTTAACGAATTTTTGAAATTGTGAGAACAGATTGAAAAAACTGAAATCACAAATTTCTGAATTCGTAATAACACATTTTGCAATCTGTGATATCAAATTGTAAAATAAGTTATTACGAATTCATAAAGTTGTAATCTATGGCAAGCAAGAATCACAAAAAATTGAGAAAACTGGTTTCTCGTCGAGATATGGAGTTTCTCTCTATCAAAATACCCATCATTTCTGGCTACTCCTTCACGTAAGAGATCAAGAAAATGTCAAGAGCAGAATTTAAGAGTAAAAATGCATAGAACTGCAGAGAATCAAAGAGATTCACTCTTTAAAATGAGTGAGTTTTAAATACATTATATCAGTATTGATCAAAACGTTTTGTACGATTATTATAGTTTTGTACACAAGAAAATATGTAAATAGTTTGGTCATTCGAAAGGTTTTCATCACCAGCCAATAGAAATTCAATACTTATAGTAAAATTGTTTAGAGCGGCAAAGAGATTGTCTTTCAGAATCTTTCAGTAGTCCAAGACTAAGGAAATAATTTGCGGAGAATTGTGCAGAATCTTTCAGCAGTCTAATACTTCAGAAAAAATTTGCGGAGAATCTTTCAATAGTCTTCTATCAAGGAAAAAGTTTGCGGAGAATTGCGGAGAATCTTTCAGTAGTCTGATACTAAGTAAAAAATTTTCGGAGAATGCAGAAAATCTTTCAGTAGTCTTATACTTAGGAAAAGTATTGCGGAAAATTGCGGAGAATCATTCAGTTTTATTTTATTTTAAACATATTTATTGTCAAAAAAGATGAAATGACAAGGGATAAGACACAAGTTCAGAACTTACGATGTCTTCTCCATTACAATATATATACAACTAGTACTGACAATATATAACAGTGTAAATATACAATTACCATGAATTAATTTAAAGTAAAACATAACATAGCAGACTGTGAGTTCGGTCGTCGTCGTCAAAAATGGCAACCAAGAAATAAGTTTGAATTAGACAAATCTTTTGGTATCCAATTTATACTTCTAGACAATAATGACTAATTGTCGATTGATATCATCGCTAAGTTCATAATTTCCATACAATACATTTCAGTAAAAGGCAAACCAAGGTCAGAAATACCGTGAATCAATCTGAGTCTTTGTTGGTTGTATGATTGGCATTTAAAAAAGAAATGGTCTGCTGATTCGATATAGTATCCATATTGACAATAACACGAATCAGTTATATTGCATCTGAATAGATCACTTTTCAGACTACTACAATTTTGTCGAAGTCGAGTGTGAAAAAAGTTGCCAATACGCGAGCCAATAGTAAAATATGAGGGAGGTTTATTTACGGTTTTATATAAACTTTTAACTTTGGATTTAAATACGTTTGAATTTGGACAATTTCTTATATCTGAGTCAAGATAATTCCAAAGCCTTGTAGTTGCAGGTACAAATGATTCCTGAAAACAACTTAATCGACAACGAGGAATATACAAACATAGTCAATTTTAACATTAAAAGTCTGAGGAAGGAGTTCATACAGATAATCAGGAGCTTTATGGTGTACAATATTATAGAAAAGTGACAGTTTCCTTTGTTCACGTCTAGATGACAGTTTTTCCCAACCAGTTTCTTCATATATGGATTTGTTGCTGGCATAAGCTGTCAAACCATTCACAATTCTACCACCCTCGAGCTGAATTTTCTTAAGTCTGTTAGAATCACCAGTAGAACAGCTACCCTAACATTGCCTAAACCTCACAACATTACTCTAAGACGGGTCTAATGAATGTTAAGTAAATGTTTTCTAGAAAGGATTTAGTAAATGTGAATTCTAGTTTCCGTAAGACTGCTTTTTGATTGGAGGCTTTCATTACTATGATATCAATGTGTTTAGTCCACTTAGCATCGGCACTAAGGGTCACCCCAAGATATTTATGACAGTCGACTTAATAAATCGTAATATCTCCAGCAGAGAATGACAAATTTTGGGGAGTACCTCTAGTGCTGAAAAATACAATTTCAGTTTTTCGGGGCTCAATTTAACAAGCCAGCGTTTAGACCAATCAGAAATGTTTTCTAAATCGATATTAACCATATCCTGGAGACTGTTAATTTCGTACGATCTTTCACCTACTGACGTGTCATCGGCAAATAATCTGCAAAGCCCAAGCATATCGTGAACAATGTAATTGATATATACTAGGAAAAGTAAGGGCCTTAAAATAGATCCCTGTGGGACGCTAGCTTTTAGTTTGTTCTTATTTGATATTGCATCCTTAGTTACGACCTGTTGCTCCCCGTCAGATAAATAATTTTCAAGCCACAGTTAAAGGTCACCTTTAATGCCATATCTTTCAAGTTTTAACAGTAGTCCCCTATGCCAAACTCTGTCGAAGTCCGTGCTAACATCACAAAAAATAAGAAAAATTAGTTCATTTCTATCCAATGATTGCAAGATTTCATGTACAAGCTCAACCGTTTGGTGGGAAGAAGAATGACCTGGGATAAAACCAGACTGAAATTTGTAAAGAAGAGAGTTATCCAACAGAAAATCAAATAAATATATATAAACAATTTTTTCAAGGATTTTACTAATAGTGCAAAGTATGGCTATAGGCCTATAATTAGAAACTAGTGATTTATCTCCACTTTTAAAGATTGGTATAACATGCACTAGTTTCCATAATTTGGGAAATTTATTTTCGTTGAGCGACTTGTTAAACAACAAAAAAGGGGATAAGCAATTTCATTTTGGACTTCTTTTAGCATTCTGTTGCATCTTGTAATTCAACGGATATATTCGTGATTGTGTTAGGTCCTCTGTCGTCAAAGTCTGGGAGTATAGTATCGTCGTCTTGTAGGCCTAATATGGAAGAAAAATAGTCATTAAGGATATTAACCTTGTCAAAATTGTCAAATGCAGTCAAGGTTAGGTCATTAGGTCGTCTTAGTGGTGGTAATTCTGTCTTGTTTCCCTCTCTTTTAATAAGAGTTTTCATAATTTTCCAATATTGTTTACTGTTTACTGTCTTCAGGTCTGACAATGAATCGTTGATGTTTCGGAAAAATTTGACTTAGCAGCCTTTTTTGGATTATTAACTTTATTGCGCTGTTGTTTAAAATTATATTTATTAGTTTCAATTTTTTTAAAGAAATTTTTTCCTCAGTCGGTCTCTTACCCTTATTTCACGCCTAAGTTCCGTCTTCAGTCTTCTACTACTTGGGAAAAAGTTTGCAGAAAATTAGGGAAATCTTCTTAGCAGTCTAAACTTAGGGAAAAGTTAGCGGATAATTGCGGATAATCTTTCAGGAGTCAAATTTAGGAAAAAGTATGCACAGAATTGCGGATAATATCCCAAGCAGTCTAATACTTAGGGAAAAGTCAGCAGGGAACTGCGGAAAATCTCCCAAGCAGTCTGATACTGAGGCGAAATGTCAGCTGAGAATTTCGTAGAATCTTTCAGTAGTCTAATACTTAGAAAAAAGTTTTCAGAGAATTGCAGAAAATCTTTCAGCAGTCTTCTACTTCGGAAAAAATTAGCAGAGAATTGAGGAGAATCTTTCAGTAGTCTTATACTTAGGAAAAAAATTGCGGATAATTGCGGAGATTTTCGGTAGTTTAATACTTTGGAAAATATTGCGGACAACTGCGGAAATTCTTTCAGTAGTCTAATCCTCATAAAAAATTTTACGGAGTATTGCGGAGATTCTTTGAGTAGTCTTCTAAATAGGAAAAAGTTTGCGAAGAATTGCGGAGATTCTTTCAGTCCTCTACTACTTGAGCAAAAGTTTGCGGAGATTTGCGAAGATTCTGTCAGTAGTCTTATACGTAAGAAAAAGTTTGCGGATATTTGCGGAAAATCTTCAAAGCAGTCTAATAGGGAAAAGTCATTGTATCTTTCAGAGGTCAAATACTTAGGAAAAAAATTGCGCAGAATTGTGGAAAATCCTATTCATGCAGTCTTAAAGTAAGTGAGAACCGAACCGTCAATCCAAAACGAATAATCCAAGGACAATGGCAAAATCGGAAACAACAAAGAAACAGAGACATAACACGAGATCCTTAAAGAAAAGAAAAATGAAGACACACACACACACACACACACACACACACACACACACACACACACACAAAGATGAACAACACGGACGGAATAAAAAAACATGGGTGAGATAAGGTGCACCGGTAGAGTAAGCATCGCCTGCCTCTTATAAGACATCCCCGTGTCCGGTAGTAAGGTGAAATCCGGTAGAGGAAACAACAGTTAAGCTTTTTAAAGGGAAAGATCTGTTGTCATCTGAGAAACAGATATCTAAAAGCGGCCCACAAGATGCTGATGTCGACCGTAAAACTTCTGGAGGGATGACTTCAAGTTTTGGGTAACATATCCTTGTTTAAGTAGTCTATTTTTGAACAACCCGGCTCTATCAAGATAGTCACTGTGTCGAACGCAAGCTCTTGAATAGCGAATGAGCTGGGAGGTGTAAACTCCGTATGCAGGAGCTTTTGGGATGATGCTAGAAGAAAAGGGAAGTTGACTATTGGAAAAGTGATTCGGAGTAATTTATCACAAAGGTTTGTTCTCTACCTACAGCAATGTACCTATATCTTCGTCCACCGTTCTTACGTGAGAAACATCTCTGAATTAAATTTTTCAGCCGAGGTTTTAGTTGTTCACGAGGAATGGTGGTGTAAAGTGTGGAGAAGTCGAAAGTTTTAATGCTGTGACAGTGTGATAATGATCTAGAGTTTAAGATGTCAAGATCTTTGGAGTTTTCAAAATCCACAGTTTATTTACATCGCTTCTTGAAAAGCAGTTATAGTATTTTTGAAGGCCCTCTTTAACTTGGAGATATTCGTTTTTTTTCTACCAATTTAATTCAATCTGGATTTCCCCTGAATAATTTGAAAATATTTTTGAAATTGTGAAAAATTTGGATGCTGAACAAATAAATAACAGAATCTGTAAGCGAACCTGTGTTAGTGGTAAGCGATTGCCACATGTAAAAAACTATTGGTGGGGCACAAGAATTTTATCAGTGAATAGCCACATTGGAGATTGTTTTGTTGCCGTCAGACTAGACGTTGATTATGGTGATTATTGGAATTCTGAATGTTACATTCAAAATAGGAGTGGTAGAAAAATGACAACTCTGCCGTACCTACCCTTTTCAAAGGGAGATCTTGCATAGGACCCAACCCCTACGGCTAGATGCAAACGGACGGCATTCCTATTGAGCATAGGGTAAATACAAGAAATATGACTTTCGTACAAAATGGATTCGTTGAAGTCCATCAATACGACATCATCAGCGAAGACGCCTTTCAGGAGTAGGTGCAGGACCAAAGTCAGAAAGCCCTCGAATGGAAGGACTTGCCCACATGGTTGATCTATAAGATCCTGGAAGCGGCAGAAGTGGAAGGAAAATTTGGCAAAAGCAAAATTCTTATTCTTAAAAATCATGAAGGGGACACCACTAAGGTATTGGCCTGCTCAACGCTCAACAAAGAAAAGGATTCCTTGCAAGGAGCTTTCGTTCGGAGCACCGGATTCAAGCTGAGCAAGAAATCTAACCAGCAGTACCTCTCATATGATCTGGTGAGGAAGTAAAAAAATACCAGAGGGCTAGGGGTAAGAACGCAAAATTTCTCAATCCAAAGCGGATTGGAATTTTTTTTTAATCTGGAGGGTTCGGGACTGAGCGGGAAGCGAGGCGTGGCCGACCGAGGCGCGATTGGAAGAACCCTCCCTTAAGGCTCATGCCTTTCAATTCTTCACTAATTGGGGTAGAAGGTTGACGAAGCTGATCCTTCTTATCGTAATATTTTATTAGGCTGACTGCAAAAGCTCCGTCTTCACCTGCCAGCTGGGACTTACAGGTTTTGGCTTATCGCACGGTATCTCAATGCTTCTTCTTCTTCTTCTTTGCGACTTGGCGTGAGATCAAGAACAGGACCATACTTCCCTTGGCACATAAACCCAGGGAATGGATGCCACAGCACCGACCGGTGGCGCAAAGATCGAGACGATCCAGCAACTGGTCGACACATTTGGGAAGAAAGACGGGCCTCACCCCACTCCCATACTTATCTTGCTTACAGAGGTACGAAACGATCTCCTCCAATTTCTTGCTTTTGTTAGCCTTATGGGTCTGTGAGAGTGCAGAACTTAGAAAAAAGTTTTCAGAGAATTGCAGAAAATCTTTCAGCAGTCTTCTACTTCGGAAAAAATTAGCAGAGAATTGAGGAGAATCTTTCAGTAGTCTTATACTTAGGAAAAAAATTGCGGATAATTGCGGAGATTTTCGGTAGTTTAATACTTTGGAAAATATTGCGGACAACTGCGGAAATTCTTTCAGTAGTCTAATCCTCATAAAAAATTTTACGGAGTATTGCGGAGATTCTTTGAGTAGTCTTCTAAATAGGAAAAAGTTTGCGAAGAATTGCGGAGATTCTTTCAGTCCTCTACTACTTGAGCAAAAGTTTGCGGAGATTTGCGAAGATTCTGTCAGTAGTCTTATACGTAAGAAAAAGTTTGCGGATATTTGCGGAAAATCTTCAAAGCAGTCTAATAGGGAAAAGTCATTGTATCTTTCAGAGGTCAAATACTTAGGAAAAAAATTGCGCAGAATTGTGGAAAATCCTATTCATGCAGTCTTAAAGTAAGTGAGAACCGAACCGTCAATCCAAAACGAATAATCCAAGGACAATGGCAAAATCGGAAACAACAAAGAAACAGAGACATAACACGAGATCCTTAAAGAAAAGAAAAATGAAGACACACACACACACACACACACACACACACACAAAGATGAACAACACGGANAACCCAGGGAATGGATGCCACAGCACCGACCGGTGGCGCAAAGATCGAGACGATCCAGCAACTGGTCGACACATTTGGGAAGAAAGACGGGCCTCACCCCACTCCCATACTTATCTTGCTTACAGAGGTACGAAACGATCTCCTCCAATTTCTTGCTTTTGTTAGCCTTATGGGTCTGTGAGAGTGCAGAATTGCCTTGGTACATGGCATTCAATGCTCGTAGGATATCGCCATAAGTATTCAGGTCGTCAACCTCGAAAAGTTCGGGATGCTTCATGACCATGAGCTCCTATAGGCCGGGGGTACCCCAATAGCGCTCGCTGTCGACGAAGATATCGTCACCGTCGATAGTGACGGACAGACTCAAGATCATGATGACACCGTCTTCCACTCGCAATCCGAAGGTATTATCGGCTTTGGGAGTCACACTGAACTGAAGATAGTGGATTGCTCGCGGACCAAGGTTAGTAGTCAGTGCTTGCTCGATGGGTAGTGGGTCATCGTCGTCCTCGAGGGCAGGAAGAAGTTTTGGTAGGGCGAGTTGGAGATCATCGATCTTTTTGGTGATCTGGGAAGCGGTCTTCTTTTGCGTCTCGACCACGGGCTTGATGTTCTTAGAAGGTCGCGACTGGGTCCGATCTTATCCAGATGACGCTGCATATCGTTAGCCTGGATACTACGCTTGGTCTCCTGCAGGTCCCTAGCAAGCGCCTCTCGCTACTTAGGATCGGTGATCTTGATGAACGTCATTTTATATATAGCATCTCGGACGCCCCTAAGCGTTGGAACGAATGCATAGGAAATAGCTTCGAATGCCTCTAGCATTTATCGCTTGGCGATATGGATGGGTACGTGCATTGATGGCCATGGCCGCGAACGGTCTTTATGCAGCACTGGGGTGCGGGTGGAGGCCGAGGTTTCCGGCGGGATTAGGAATAAGAGGACCTTCCCTCGAAATCCTGATCATCGATGCGCTGAGCGCACCTTTCGGCACCACATCTACTGCATCTATATCCTGGATCCATGCCGTAGATAAGTACTCTCTGCCACTGTTGCTCACATTCAGTGGTTGGTCCTCGAGATTTGGAAACATTCTCAAATTCCCGATCCAAGGTCCCTTGATTTTTCAGGAAAAATTTCTGCAAATCATTCATTCTCTATCCTATACTCGATAGAACTCATCCATATTACATCGATTCTTTCAAGCCGTCTTGGGGCTCGTGAGATTGATGGTCATAAATCTGTGAGGCTTGGCCCAAGAGCGTTGCATAGGGTATCAAACTGAGCCGGGGTGAGATTGCTGCAATGGTCCAGGCGGATATGATCGCAATTCTTTGCATCCTGCTCGAAGAGTGAGATGAAGTTGGCATTCTCTCGGATCGATTACCGCGGGAGCTTGAAGTAATTTTGGCAGAGGTAGAAGCCATCCACGTTATTATGACGACCGCGCACGCAGTAATCTTCGCACTTGCTCTGCTTGCTCAGCATCAAGTCAGCATCACGTTGCTTACCTGCTCGAGGAAGGGCTCGATACTACTTGGTTTGGGTGTTGGCTTCATTACGTCAACCACGTCGATCAAGGAATGCGGATAATGCTCGTTGATGGAAAGAAGGTCGCGGATATCGTCTTTCGAAAATCTTTTCCCCAGCGCCCGCCTCGGCAGCTGGAAAATGGGCTGGTGGAGCGATTTTCCGAAAACGTACAGTAGATCGTAGTCGAGCCATCTGTCGCGCAGGAGGAGGTTATTCAGAAGCATCGTCTTAACGCAGTCCGATTTCCCGATGATAAGACCTCGGATGAATCGCTGCGGGACCAAAAAGTGGTTATTCCTACTCGCGGGAGGCTCATCGTACGTAAGACCTCAACGTCCATTTATCTATATAAAATGGCAATGTAATGCATGAAATGCAAAGGTAAGACGGCGACGAAAGGCTTGGGCGAGGAAGTGACTAGAAATGGGCAGCGGCGGAGGACTGGGACCTGTGCCGTTTGCGGCTCCAAGAAGTCCCAATTTATTGCTGCGTCAGGCGTTGGGCTCTAGTATAAGATGCTCAATCGCATGCCTTTTGAAATTTAACCATATCCTTCCCTTACTATAATCCTTGCCCTTACTCTTTGTGTAACCCTATAGCCCTTTCACTTAATTCTAAGCTAAATTCTTTTCATGCCTATTATCCTAACCATACCCCTGATTATAACTCAACCCTTTCCATGACTATAACTCTAACCTTTTCCATGACTATAATCCTAACCCTTTCCCAAATATAACTCTAACCCTTTCCCTGACTTATTATCATAACCATTTCCCTAAATATAACCCTTACCCTTTCCCTGACTATAACTCTAACCCTATCCCTGACTGTAACTCTAACCATTTCCCTAAATATAACCTTTACCCTTTGACTGATTATAACCCTAACCATTACCTTAAATATAACTGTAACCGTTTCCAAGACTATAATACTAGCCATTTCCCTAAATATAACCCTTATCCTTTCCTTGACTATAACCCTAACCCTTTCCCTGACTATTACCCTAACCATTTCCCTAAATATAACCCTAACCCTTTCTCTTGACTCTCTTAACCATGATAACCCTTACCATTTCCCCGACTATAACCATTAACTTTCCGTTAATAATTATGATCCCAAACGTCTTCCCTGAAGATAACCTTAACAATTTTCCTTAATATAACCCTTCTCACCATTTAAGTTCTAATATTTTCCCTGAATATAACTATAGCCCTTTCCCTGAATTTAATCAAATCTATTCTTTTAAATTACCCTGCCTTTTTCCTAATATTTAAGCATTCTTTTTCATAAGTATTAGACTGGGATATTCTCCGTAATTCTCTGCTGACTTTTTCCTGAGTATGAGACTGCTTGGTAGATTTTACACAATTCTCCAATTGATTTTTTTCCCTACGTATTATATTGCTCGTTAGACTCTTCGCAATTCCTCACTGAATTTTCCCTAGATATTAGACTGCTTGGTAGATATTACGCAATTCAAGAAATGCTTTAATATTGTGAACGTATTAATTTTGTATACAGCCTTCCAGGATCTACGCTAACTGACCCTATTTATAAGTATTGGACTATTTGTGATTTTCTCCGCCTTTTCCTAAGTATTAGATGACTAACAGATTCTCCGCAATTCTTCGCCGGACTTTTTCCTAAGCATAAGACTGTTTGGGAGATTCTCTTTGGACTATTTTTACTGATAGACTTCTTAAAAGATTCTCCGTAATTCTCTGATGCCCTTTTCCCACGTATAAGACACTGTTTTGGAGATTCTAAGCAATTCACCGCAAACTTTTTCTTAAGTATTTGACCACTAAGAGAGGCACCCTAAGAGATTCTCCGCTGACACTTTCTTATGTATTATACTGCCTTGGAGATTTTCCACAATTTTCTGCCAACTTTCTCTATGTGTATACTACTTAAAAGATTGTCTGCAATTTTCAAATAACTTCTTTTTTCTAAGTATCAGAAAATCGAAAGATTCTCCGCAATTTTTCACTGACCTTTTCCTAAGTATAAGATTGCTTTGGAGATTCACAATTCTCCTCTTACTTTTTTCAGTAGATATGTAGAATGCATAGGAGATTTTTATGTTAGTATTTTTATGATCTCTTACATGAAGTATGAACCTCATCTCTGCCTGGATACAATGTATCGCGTCAAAATACTAGATTTGTCTTTCGAAATACTAAATTTCTGGCCAAAAATCCTAATTTTCGAGATCGAAATTCGTTTGAAATTTGGGATTTTAATTACCGATCGTTAAATCGCTTAAAGTTTCGGTCGTTGCTTAGGAGCAAGATTTGAAGGTCTTGCCCTGAAAACCCCAATAGCTGTTTTTTAGTCAGGAGTCATCCATACACTAATATGATTTGGGGGATTTCATGTCAGAAAGCCTTATAACTGAATCATTGAGAAAATCTAATTTGTTAAATTTCGTTTAATTTTTTACTGCATTTAGAATATCTTAAGTGCAATGTGAAGCCGAATGTTGAATGTGAGTTAAAAAGGTGTGTTTAAACACTGATTTAGATGTTGGAATACACGTTCCTACTATTCGATTCATTTTTCTTACTAGGCCCAAGCTCTCAATGGGATGGAACTGAGAAATTTAACTGGCTAACATAATGAAATTCCACAAGAAACTTAATCGTATGGTTTTTACCCTGTATTTCATCTGTTGTCGTGAATGGTTAAAATAAGGAAACATCTCGACGAAATTGCAGGGTGGAAAAACATACAATGCCAATCGAAATTAAGGGTTTTATGCAAGAAACAAAGTTTCATGCAGCCGGAATTATGGTTTTTCAACGAATGCAAGCTACAATATATCTCGTACTTAGGGTAAGGGCTTTCATGAGACTATTCATCCCGATCATGATTGAGATAAGGGGTATTTGAGCGAGGAAACTAGAAAATCGAACGGCAACACGGTATCTGGACGTTTTGTCAGAATTCCTGATTTTATTCGACTTTGGCATGCCATAGTTAAACAATCGGTTATAACGAATTCTCGAATTTGTTATATCGAATTCTAGAATTTGTTATAACAATTTTAATTTGTCATAACAAATTCTAAAATCTATTAAAACGAATTCAACAATTTGTTACAACGAATTAAATTCATTATAACAAATTCTAAAATTTGTTAAAACGAATTCTTAAATTTGTTATAACGAATTTAATTTGTTGAAACAAATTCAAAAATCTGTTATAACGAATTCAAAAATTTGTTATAACGAATTAAATTCGTTATAACAAATTCCAGAATTCGTTATAACGAATTCAAAAAGAAAAAAAAAAGATAGGTCCTATCCGTACTATTTGGTACGGAAGCCCATATAGGTCCTATCAAAAATATTTTTTAAATTCGTTATAAAGAATTCTTGAATTTGTTATAACGAATTTAATTCGTTATAACAAATTTTTTAATTCGTTATAACAGATTTTTGAATTTGTTATAACGAATTTAAACTGGTGTCTCATCGAGATATGGAGTTTCTCTCTGTCGAAATACCCATCATTTCTGGCCATTCCTTTATGTACAAAAAATGTAAGAGATCATGAAAATAACAAGTCCAGAATTTAAGAGTGAAAATGCGTAGAACTGCAGAGAATCAAAGAGAATATCTTGGCAAGTTGGATATAATACGACGAAATTCTGCGAAGAATTTGCCGAAAATCTCCCATGCTGTCTAAAACAAACACTTTAAGGTTTCTCAGTTACTGTAGAGAATGGTGAAGAATCTTTCAGTAGTCGAATACTTAGGAAAAGCTTTATGGTGAATTGCAGAAAATCCCATGCAGTTAATTATTAAAGAAAAACTTTGTGTTGATTGGGGAAAATCTTTCAGTAGTCTAATAGTTAGGGAAAAGTTTGATAAAATTGCGGAGAATCTGTCAGTAGTCTTCTACTAAGGAAGTAGTTTGCGGAGAATTGCGCAGAATCTTTCAGTAGTCTAATACTTAGGAAAAAATTCTGCGGAGAATTGCGGAGAATCTTTAAGTAGTCTTATACTTAGGAAAAAATGGCGGAGAATTGTGGACAATCTTTCAGTAGTCTATGCTCAGGAAAGGCTGGCGGAGATTTGTGGACAATCTTTCAGTACTGTAATACTTAGGAAAAAGATGGCGGATAATTGTGCAGAATCTTTCAGTAGTCTAATACTTGGGAAAAGAGTTGCGGAAAATTGCGGAGAATCTTTCAGTAGTCTTTGCTTAGGAAAAAGTTTGGGAAGAATTGCGAAGAATCTTTTAGTAGTCTTATAGTTAGGAAAAAGTTTGCGGAGAATTTTGGAGATTCTTTTAGTAGTCTTCTAAATAGGAAAAAATTTGTGAAGAATTGCGGAGATTCTTTCAGTCCTCTACTACTTGAGAAAAAATTTTCGGAGAATGGCGGATAATCTCCCAAGCAGTCTAATACTTAGGGAAAAGTCAGCAGGGAACTACGGAAAATCTCCCAAGCAGTCTGATACTTAGACGAAAGGTCAGCTGAAAATTTCGTAGAATCTTTCAGTAGTCTAATACTTAGAAAAAAGTTTTCAGAGAATTGCAGAAAATCTTTCAGTAGTCTTCTACTAGGGAAAAAATAGCAGAGAATTGAGGAGAATCCTTTAGTAGTCTAATACGTAGAAAAATTTGCGGACAATTGTGCAGATTTTCGGTAGTTTAATACTTTGGAAAAAATTGCGGGCAACTGCAAAAATTCTTTCAGAAGTCTAATACTCATAAAAAAAGTTTGCGGAGATTCTTCTAGTAGTCTTCTAAATAGGAAAAAAGTTTGCGAAGAATGGCGGAGATTCTTTCAGTCCTCTACTACTTGAGAAAAAGTTTTCGGAGAATGGCGGAGATTCTGTCATCTGTCAGTAGTCTAATACTTAAGAAAAAGTATGCGGAGATTTGCCTTAAATCTTCAAGGCAGTCTAATAGGGAAAAGTCATTGTTAGTGGAGAATTGTGGAGAATCTTTCAGAGGTCAAATACTTAGGAAAGAATTTGCGCAGAATTGAGGAAAATTCTATTCAGTATTAAAGTGAGAACCGAACCGTCAATCTAAAACGAATAATCCAAGGACAATGACAAAATCGGAAACCGCAAAGAAACAGAGACACAACACGAGTTCGGCACAGAAAAGAAAAATGAAGAAACACACACAAAGATGAATAACACGGACCCAATAAAATAACATGGGTTAGATCAGGTGCACCGGCAGAGTAAGCATCTCCTGCCTCTTAAAAGACACCCGCCGTGTTGAACATGTCAAATCCGGTAGTAAGGGGAAATCCGGTAGAGGAAACAACAATTAAGCTTTTAAGGGGAAAGATCTGTTGTCATCTGGGAAACAGATATCTAATAGCGGTCCACAAGATGGTTATGTCGACGGTTAAACTTCTGGATGGATGACTTCAAGGTTTTGGGTAACATACCCTTGTTTAAGTAGTCTATTTTTGAGCAACCGGGCTCTATCAAGATAGTCACTGTGTCGACCTCAAGCTCTTGAATAGCGAATGAGCTGGGAGATGTAAACTCCGTATGCAGGCACTGCTGGGATGATGCTAAAAAGAAAAGGGAAGTTGACTATTGAAAAAGTGAATGGAAGTCAAGGAATGAGGCCAATGTGGAAGTGTCTGTAGTATCCTTAATTTTGAGCTCTTTTGGATAGATCAGATGAAGAAAATCACCAAAGCGAGGGCTGTTAGTGACAAAATATCATCAACATAATGGAAGCTAAAATTAAAGGATTAGGCCAGTTTTTTATTTTTATTTTGAAGAAGCCCTTCGATGAAATCAGCCTCATAGGAGTGGAGAAACAGATTGGCTAGGAGAGGTGCACAGTTTGTGCCCATAGTAATTCCAATAGTCTGATGAAAAAACAAATCCTCTAAACTGGACAAATCTAGTTTGATTTTTACTGTGAGTCTTTTTGTGTATTTATTTTTTAGCCATTCACCACACATAGGGGAGGGTTTGGATCCAAGAAAACTTTTTGCGCCTGTCCCAAGTCAGGAATATGTTGGTCATTGGTTTGTCCTTGTCTTCTTATAAAATTTTAGTTTCTTGATATTTGGGTTATTGGATGTGGTTTGTTTCCACTGATTTATTAACTTTTTTACCCTTTTGGGCCATTTAGGGCTTGCGATATGGTGTGAGGGTCCTCATTGTGTGGGAGACCGTACGGTGACCCCTAGATGCTTTGTTTTGGGTGGTTTTAACCTGGATATGGGATGTTGTCTCCTTGACATTTACCCCATTTCCTTTCTTTTTCAAATATATTGTCGATCAGAAACTCTAACATTTTAATAACTTCTTCCTCTGATTCGGAGTCATTTTTCACAAAGTAGGCTTGTTCTCTACCTACAACAATGAACCTATATCTTTGTTCACTGTTCTTACGTGAGAAACATGTATGAATTAAACCTTTCAGCCGAGAATTTAGTTGCTCATGAGGAATGGTGGTGTAAAGGGTGGAGAAGTCGAAAGTTTTAATGCTGTTACAGTGTGATAATGATCTAGAGTTTAAGATGTCAAGAAGATCTTTGTGAATTTTTAAAATCCACATTTCATTTACACCTCTTCTTGAAAAGCAGTTATCACAGTATTTTTGAAGGCCCTCTTTAACCTCGAGATATTCGTATTTTTCCTCCAATTTAATCAAATTTGAATTTCCTCTGAATAATTTCGAAATGTTCATTTCAAATATTTTTGAAATTGTGAAAAATTTGGATGCTAAACAAATATATCAATTAGACCAGATAAAAACAATCAAATATCACATTCTGTACGTGAACCTGTGTCAGTGGAAAGCGATTGCCACATGCGAAAAACCATTGGTGGGGCAAAAGAATTTTATCAGTGTATAGCAACACTGAAGATTGTTTTGTTGCCGTCGGACTAAAAAATGACAATTCTGCCGCACTTACCCTTTTTAAGGGAAAATCTTGCATAGGACCCAACCCCAACGGCCAGATGCAAACGGACAGCATTCCTATTGAGCATAGGGTAAATACACGAAATATGACTTTCGTACACAATGGATTCGTTGAAGTCTTCCAAGACGACTTCATCAGCGAAGACGCCTTTCAGGAGAAGGTGCAGGACCAAAACCAGAAAGCCCTTAAATGGAAGGACTTGTCCACAGGGTTAATCTATAAGATCTTGGAAGCGGCAGAAGTGGAAGGAAAATTTAGCAAAAGCAAAATTCTTATTCTGAAATATCGAGAAGGGGAGACCACCAAGGTATTGGCCTGCTAAACGTTCAACAAAGAAAAGGGTCCCTTGCAAGGAGCTTTCGCTCGGAGCACCGGATTCAATCTGAGCAAGAAATCTAACCAGCAGTACCTCTCATACGATCTGAGCAGGAAGAAAAAAAAAACCAGAGTGCTAGGGGTAAGAACGCAAAATTTCTCAATCCAAAGCGGATTGGAATGTTTTTTTTTATCTGGAGGGTTCGGGAATGAGTGGGGAGCGTGGCGTGGCCGACCGAGGCGCGATAGGAAGAACCCTCCTCCAAGGCTCATGCGCATTCAATTCTTCACTAATTGGCGTTAAAGGTTGACAAAACTTAACCTTCTCATCGTAATATTTTTTAGGCAGACTGCAAGAGCAGCGTCTTCACCTGCCAGCTGGACCTATAGGTTTTGGCTAATCGCACGGTATCTCATTGATTCTTCTTCTTCTTTCTGACTTGGCGTGAGATCAAGGACAGGACAATATACTTCCCGTGGCACATAAGCAGGCGAGGGAACCCAGGGGAATGGATGCCACAGTACCCACATCGGTCAGAGCAGACCCCATCGTACCACTGATCAGCAATAGACTGCCCACGGAGAATCCACCCAGGGCAATGGAGACTACATTATCCAGTCGGTTATAGATCTTCAATGCATGCTCATATCTCTGGATTTCTGCGATGAGCTCTTCCATTCAAGCAATATTAATGGCATCTACTTGGTCCATTTATTTATAGGAGTATGCCTAGCAGGGGGATACCCTGGAAGGGGCTATTGGGACCAAGGATCAATCCACTACCATCGTAGAGCCGACTTCAACTCTTCAAGTACAATCCATCGTCGTAAGTATTGGATGAAGTACCTGGGCTGAGATGCATACCACGAACTTGGGGTTTCACGCAGCATACATTTCCACCTTTCTTGTAATCCGGATCCCACAGCTTTTTGGATGGCTGCACTACCCAAACCGCGCAAGACACCCACACCAAAAGCATGCAACTCAGTTTTGGCTAGCATAAGTAGCACAGCAGAGGCGAGACCTGCAAGTTTGGGGCGAAATCCACCTTCCTTTACGTTATACCTCACCTGATTCAGGCTCATCTCCAAGACCATACCACCCTTACCGCTCTTCAAGAGCTTGGTGATGGGCTGGATTTGCCGTTAAGTGAGGAGCATCTGATGCCCGCCAGATAGGTTGGCATGCAACAATCGGACGCTCACGGGGCATCCCTTCTTTGTCGCATGCTGGATCTTGTCTGCCTGACCCTTCGTCAGGTTGAGACCGTACTTTTGATAATCCATTTATTTATAACTAATGCAGATGGAAGCGGATTGTGAGATGCTTCCCTCACAGATCGATGTGGCGACCGTCTTAACCGGCCAGGTAGGTTTGAATGCGGTCGATGGTCCTCAGGCTCACCGGTAAGTAGACCAGATTTTGGTGGGTTTGGATGATCTTCATCCCCGGATTGACCCCCGGGAAAAAAGCTTCAGATGGTGGACTGCTGGGTGCCGTTGACGTAACTGCCGTGAATGATATCGCTGTTCACGAGGATACTTTTGATGCTGATGATATCGACGATATGCTCACCCTCTACGTATCCGTTCGTGGTCCGGTCGTAGATATACGTACGGCGATCGAATCCAAGCATCGTATTGGGCACATCGATATCCACATGGTAGCTTGTGGCAAGGGTACGTGTGCTCTCAGAGTCGCCCGATTGGCATCGAGAAGGATCTTGGCTTTGTGTTTGCTGAGCCGCATATGCCGTTGGATCTCATCGTTCATATCGTCGATGCAGTAGGAACCGGTGCTCAGGGTGATGGGAAACCAGTGGGCGCAATCGTTTTGGGAATAGCGGAAGGAATTATTTCCGGCATGGAGTAATATTTCCGGAGATGGAGTAGTACAAAATGTACATCTCCAGATTCACGAGGGCCATCTCGTAAGATTTTCTTTGCGCAGTTGGAGGGGTGGGTTGAAGAGGATCAAGATCTGGCTATCATCCCCAGAGACGATGAAGAAGAACCCATGCTTGAGTTCGGCATTGTTGCCGATTTTCCCCAAAAGTGAAGTGTCCATTTATCTAACTCTCCTCAGAGGGAACTTGTATTCCTCTCTGCTGATATGGTTGGATTTCATCATGGCGTCGAGGACTGCCACGATTTCGTTGCCCACCCCGTTATTCCAAGCCTGGTGGGCGGTGGCGCAAAGATCCAGCAGCTGGTCGACACACTTGGGGAGAAAGATGGTCCTCACCCAAATCCCATATTTATCTTGCTTATAGAGGTACGAGACGATCTCCTTCCATTTCTTGCTTTTGCTAGCCTTATGGATCTGCGAGAGTGCAGAATTGCCTTGGTACATGGCACTCAATGCTCGTAGGATATCGCCATAAGTATTCAGATTGTCAACCTCGAAATGTTCGGGATGTTTTATGACCATGAGCTCCCATAGGCCGGAGGAACCCCTATAGCGCTAGCCGTTGACGCAGATATCGTCACCGTCGAAAGTGACGGGACAGACACCAGATCATGATGGCACCATCTTCCACTCGCAATCCAAAGGTATGATCGGCTTTGGGAGTCATAATGAGCTGAAGATAGTGCGTTGCTCACGGACCGAGGTTAGTAGTCAGTGGTTGCTCGATGGGTTGTCGTCGTCCTCCAGGGCAGGAAGAAGTGCAGGCACGGGGGCGGGTAGGCTGAGTTGGAGATCATCGATCTTTTTGGTGATCTGGGAAGGGGTCTTCTTTTGCGTCTCGACCACGGGCTTGAATATCTTGGAAAGGTCGCCACTGCTGTGTCAGATCTTATCCAGACGAAGCTGCATATCGTTAACATGGATACTAAACTTGGTCTCCTGCAGGTCCGTAGCAAGGGCCTCACGCTGCTTAGGATCGGTGATTTTGATGAACGTCATTTTATTTATAGCATCTCGAACGCCCCCAAGCGTTGGAACGAACGCGTAGGAAATAGCTCCGAATGCCTCTAGCATTTATCGCTTGGCGATATTGATGGGTAGGTGCAGCACTGGGGTCCGGGTGGCGGCCGAGGTTTCCGGCGAGAGTGGGAATTATAGGGCCTTCCCTCGAAATCCAGATCATCGATGCGCTGAGTGTACCTTTCGGCACCACATCTACTGCATCTATATCCTAGGTCCATGCGTAGATAAGTACTCGCTTTCACTGGTGCTTACATTCATGGGTTGCTCCTCAAGATTTGGAGACATTCTCGAATTCCCGATCCAAGGCCCGTTAATTTTCAGGAAAAATTTATGCAAATGATTCGTTCTTTATCTTGTACACGATAGAACTCATCCAGATCTTGCACCGATTCTTTCAAGCCGTCTTGGGGCTCGTGAGATTGGATTGATGGTCATTAATCCGTGAGGCTTGGCCCAAAAGCGGTTCCATCGGGTATCGAGCTGAGCCAGGGTGAGATCGCTGCAATGGTCCCGGTGGATATGATCGCAATTCTTTGCATCCTGTTTGAAGACTAAGATGAAGTTGGCATTCTCCTGGATCGATTGCCTTGAGAGCTTGAAGTAATTTTGGCAGAGGTAGAAGCAATCCACATTATTATGACGACCGCGCACGCAGTAATCTTCGCACTAGCTTTGCTTGCTCAGCATCAAGTCGTCGAAGACCATGAAATTCTTGCGAAAGGGGTCGAGGTGGAGGTCGCGAGGGTCGGGCACGTCGCTTACCTGCTGGAAGAAGGGCTCGATACCACCTGTTTGGGCGGTGGCTTCATTACGTCAACCACGTCGATCAAGGAATGCGGAAAATGCCCTTGATGGAAAGAAGGTCGTGGATATCGTCTTTTGAAAATCTTTTTCGCAGCGTCCGCCTCAGCAGCTGGTAAATGGGCTGGTGGAGCGATTTTCCGAAAACGTTATATTTATATAATTTATAAATATTAATAAATATAATATTAATAATTAGATTTATTCGATCGTAGTGGAGCCATCAGTCGCGCAGGAGGAAGTTATTTAGAAGCGTCGTCTTGCCGCAGTCCGATTTCCCGATGACTAGACTTCGGATGGATCGCCTCGGGAGCAAAAAGTGGTTATGCCTACTTGCGGTAGGCTCATCGTATGTAAGGTCTTAAACGTCCATTTATCTATATTAAATGACAATGTGTACTGCTTGAAATGCAAAAGTAAGACGGCGACGAAAGGCTTGGGAGAGGAAGTGACCAGAAATGGGCATTGGCGGAGGATTAGGACCTGTGCCGTTAGCGGCTCCAAGAAGTCCCAATTTATCGCTGCGTCAGGCGCTGGGCTCTAGAATAAGATGCTCAATCGCATGTCGTTTGAAATTTAACCATTATCATTCCTTACTATCATCCTTGCCCTTACTTTTTATATAACCCTATAGCCTTTTCAACCAAAATTCTTTTCATGCCAATTATCCTAACCATACCCCTTACTATAACGCTAAACCTTTCCATGACTATAACTCTTACCCTTTCCATGAATATAATTCTTACCCTTTGCCAAATATAACTCTAACCCTATCACTGACGATAACCCTAACCATTTCCCTAAATATCACTCTAAACCTTTCCCTGGCCATAACTGTAACCCTTTCCATGACTATAATCCTAACCCTTTCCCCAAATAAAACCCTGACACTTTCCCTGACTATAACCCTATCCATTTCCCTAAATATTACCCTCACCCTTTCCCTGACTATAATTCTAACCCTTTTCCCTAAATATAACTCTAACCCTTTTTCTGACTTATTAACCCTAACCATTTCCCTAAATATAACCCTTACCTTTTCCTGACTATAACTCTAACCCTATACCTGACTATAACTCTAACCATTTCCCTTAATATAACCCTTATCCTTTCACTAATTATAAGCCTAACCATTTCCTCAAATATACCTGTAACTGTTTTCATGACTATAACTCTAACCCTTTCCATAACTAAAATGCTAACTAATTTAAATATAACTCTAACCCTTTCCCTGACTTATTAACCCTAACCATTTCCCTAAATATAACCCTTACCCTTTCCCTGACTATAACCCTAACCCTTTTCCTGACTATTACCCTGACCATTTCTGTAAATATAACCCTAACCATTTCCCTAAATATAACTCTAACCATTTCCCTAAATATAACCCTAACCCTTTCTCTCGACTATAACCATGATAACCCTAACTATTTCCCTGGCTATAACCATTAACTTTCCGTAAATTATTACCCCATACCCCTTCCCTGAACATAACCTCACCCTTTTCCTTAATATAATCCCTTCCCTCACTATAACCGTAACCCCTATTCTGACTACAACCCTTAGCCTTTTCCTTAATATAAACCTTTACACCATTCAAATTCTAATATTTTCCTTGGATATAACCATAGCCCATTCCCTGAATTTAATCAAATCCATTCTGTTAAATTACCCTGTCTTTTTTCTTATATTTAGGCATTCTTTATCATAGGTATTAGACTGTTTGGGATATTCTCCGTAATTCTCTGCTGACTTTTTCCTGAGTATGAAAATGCTTGGTAGATTTTACTCAATTCTCAAATTGATTTTTTTCCTAAGTATTAAATTGCTTGTTAGATTCTTCACAATTCCCCACTGAATTTTTCTTAGATATTAGACTGCTTGGTAGATATGACGCAATTCCAGAAATGCTTAAATACTGTAAACGTATTAATTTTGGCGGTTGCTCTCCGCAATTCTCCACTGACTTTTTCCTATGTATTATACAGTCTTCAAGGATCTTACTGACCCTATTCATGAGTATTGGACTACTTGTGATATTCTCCGCCTTTTCTTAAGTATTAAATAACTTACAGATTCCCCGCAATTCTTCGCCGGACTTTTTCCTAAGCATAAGACTGCTTGGGAGATTCTCAGCAATTCTCTTGGACTTTTCTTACTAATAGACTGCTTAGAAGATTCTCCGTAATTCTCTGATGCCCTTTACCCACGTATAAGACACTGTTTTGGAGATTCTCAGCAATTTACCGCAAACTTTTTTAAAAGTATTTGACCACTAAGAGAGACACCCTAGGAGATTCTCAGCTGACACTTTCTTATGTATTATACTGCCTTGGAGATTTTCCGCAATTCTCTGCCAACTTTCTTCAGGTATATACTGCTTGAAAGATTCTCTGCAATTCTCAAACGACTTTTCTCTAAGTATCAGAAAACCGAAAGATTCTCCGCAGTTTTTCACGGACCTTTTCCTAAGTATAAAATTGCTTTGGAGATTCACAATTCTCCTCTTACTTTTTTCAGGAGATAGGTAGAATGCATAGGAGATTTTTATGTTAGTATTTTTTCATGATCTCTTACATAATTAGGTATGAACCTCATCTCTGCCCGGATACGATGTATCTCGTCAAAATACTAGATTTGTCTTTCGAAATACTAAATTTCTGGCCAAAAACCCTAATTTTTGAGATCGAAATTCGTTTGAAATTTGGGATTTTAATTACCGATCGTTATATCGCTAAAAGTCTCGGTCGTTGCTAAGGAGCAATATTTGAAGCTTTTGCCCTGAAAAACCCAATAGCTGTTTTTAGTCAGGAGTCATCCATGCACTTATACGATTTGGGGGATTTGATGTCATAAAACCTAATAACTGAATCATTGAGAAAATCTAATTTGTTAAAATTTCGTTTAATTTTTTACTGCAATAGCATTTAGAATATCATAATTGCAATGTGAAGCCGAACGTTGGATGTCAGTTAAAAGATGTGTTTTAACGGTGATTTAGATGTTGGAATACACGTTCCTACTAATCGATTCATTTTTCTTACTAGGCCCAAGCTCTCAGTGGGATGGAACTGAGAAATTTAACTGGCTTACACAATGAAATTCTACAAGAAACTTAATCTTATGGTTTTGACACTATATTTCATCTCTTGTCGTGAACGGTTAAAATAAGGAAACATCTCGACGAAATTGCAGGGTCAAAACACATACAATGCCAATCGAAATTAAGGGTTTTAAGCAAGTAACTAGGTTACATGCAGCCGGAATTATGTTTTTTTTTCAACGAATGCAAGCTACAATATATCTCGTAGTTGGGGTAGGGGCTTTCAAGAGACTTTTCATCCCGATCATGATTGAGATAGGGGTATTTGAGCGAGGAAACTAGAAAATCGAACGGGAACACGTAATCTAGACGTAATGTCAGAATTCCTGCTTTTATACGACTTTGGCATGCCATAGTTTAACAACCTGTTATGACGAATTCTCGAATTTGCTATATCGAATTCTAGAATTTGCAAATTTAATTTGTTATAACAAATTTAATTTGTTATAACAAATTCTGAAATCTGTTATGACGAATTCAACAATTTGTTATAACGAATTAAATTCGTTATAACGAATTCAACAATTTGTTCTAACGAATTAAATTCGTTATAGCAAATTCTTAAATTTGTTAAAACGAATTCTTGAATTTGTTATAACGAATTAAATTTGTTATAACAAATTAACAAATCTGTTGTTACAAATTCCAGAATTCGTTATAACGAATTCAAAAAAAAATTTGATAGGTCCTATATGGGCTTCCGTAATACGGTGTTTTCTGTTCTATTAATTTTTACTTTGTGTTTACTTTCTTCACTGCTAATGCTGTTATTCATGAAATCATCATGGATTTAAATTTACTGTAAGAATTAAAGATTGCAAGCCTATTCATGAAACCCCTCTTTCCCCCTCTCCGTTATATAACAGACATGACCAAATTTGCAATTATAATTTAATAAGCATTCTAATATGAGAACAAAAGACACCATGACTACCAGCTATATGAAAATTTCAAATAACATTATGAGCGACGTCACAACAGTCCTTACGTTGAAACAAATGACGTCATAATATGTTTCGTGCACGAAATCGTCAGTAAATCTTATGTAATGGCTGCCATTACCGTGTACCCTATAGGTCCGTACAGATGATGAAATGTCATTTTAGAATCGAAATAAGTTATGTTCGCCGGTGGTTTGTAGTCGATTTGCATATGGGTGTCCATTATTTTCGTTTATTTTACCCCTCGCTCTGGGTAAAATATTAACGAAAATAAAAGTCACCAATATGTAAATCTCCAATAAATCACCGGCGCCATAAATTATTTCTGAATTTTTGTTAACAATGAAGGATGCCAGACAAATGTCAGTATTTTTGAACAAAAAAGAAGCCCAGTCATGAAATGATGTGCTTTCCTACGTTATTTTTGAAAGTATTTCCCATGATATAAGATTGTGTATTGTGAATTGGGCCAATTTAAGATACACATTACAGAAAATCACAATTAATTTTTAGAACAGATTGTTATTAACAGTATTGAGCATGTTTGAAAGCTTATAAGCTCCGGAATCGGTTATTCTTCACAATAATCGGCGATTTTAAAGAACAAAATTATTGTTTTATAAACAAAGGAAGAACACAACATCATTTCTATATCTCATATAACAAATAATTTCCATTTTCTATGCAGCTCAAAAAATTCGATCCCTTAAAAGGGTAGACCTTGAAGGGTCTAAAATTTTCCAATCGTTTAATTTTTTTATATTTACAGTATTTGAACTAAAGATATTCATACAAACTTTTAGTAATTTTCAACATTTTTTCCAGTTCCGTTTTTTGTCTAGTGGTCATCAAGAAAGTATGTTTCTTCATATTATTTAGTTCGTTCAGGACTTGCTTTAGGTGTATAAAATAGGCTCGAATGGAAATAGTGTTTGATATAGAATTATCCCAAAAGCAAAATTCAGTAGTACAAACAAGTATGAAAGAAGGCATTGGATAAAATAATAAATTTTAATAGTTTGAACTGAAATACATGGATGATTTGGGCCATATAGACTGAAAAGTTTACCCAATTTCTATCAGTATTAAACACTTCTTGTAAATATTGAGTCGTTTAATTTTTTACCAAAACTGAGAATAGAAATGAAATAAGTTTATGTAAGATATACTAAAATTTTAGAAAAATCGACCGTTGCAATTTCTTTAACCAAGAATAGACAAAATTCATTAACATTGCTGAAACTGTGCTTTAAATTACGTCCCTTGAAAGAAATCCGAGTTTTATATATTTTTCATTATTTTTAGATATCATTGCACGAAGAGTAGAGTTAAAGTTCTAGTAATAAATAATTGGATGTTGGGTAGTGATTTACATGACAAAAAGAATATTTATTTGATTTGTGATTTTTTTTTACAATAATGAAATTTTATTATACCTATCACAATGGTGCTATTTATTTGTTTAAGTACAATGAAAGTGAAAAACAGAGTTATCTCCCTATACTCTAGGTCTGCCCCCTTAATTTAGCATTATAGATATGCATTGTAATGTTGACGCTGGCAAATATAATCGTTTTATTTTATCCTTTCTGTGGTATTTAATATTTCATTGGATATATCTTCCGTTTAGTTATCAGCTTGATATTAAACTGTAGCAAAGAAAAACGCGAGAATACCGGTCGAAACTCTCCATTTCAAAACACAATCAAGAACAGATTTTATTGACTATTGACTTGGTGCCATTTTTGATCCCTAGTGTTGACCTCATAAGATGTAGTCTACTCTGGTATTTTCAAGAGACAAATGAGGATACCACAGATTTCAAATATTTAAGCGAATGGAATAAATTTCCACCGTATAGTTACCAGCCCTTGCAAATTATGTTGTTTCTAAATGTTTACCTTACCTGACCAAAAGGGTCAGTGTGAGCTTTTGCCATCACTTTGAGTCCATCATCCGTCCGTCGTCCGTCCTTCCGTCCGTTAAACGTTTCACATTTTCATCATTTCCTCTGAAACAACTGAAGCAAATTCAACTAAACTTTACAGGAATGATGTACTAAAGGTCCTTAACAAAGATTGCTCATTTCGTTCCGATCCGATAAAAAACATTGCCGCCAGCACGGAACATAGTTTAACATTGGACACTATTTGAAAATCACATTTTCATCTTCTCTTCTGAAACGGCTGAAGCAAATTCAACCAAACTTTACAGGAATGATGTATGGAAGGTCCTTCACAAAGATTGCTCATTTTCTTCCCATCCGATAAAAAACATGGCTTCCAGCACAGAACATAGTTCAACATTGGACCCTATGGGAAAATCACATTTTCATCTTTTCTTCTGAAACCGCTGAAGCAAATTCTACAAAACTTTACAGGAATGATGTACTAAAGGTCCTTTACTAAGATAGCATTTTATTCCGATCTGATTAAAAACATGGCCGCCAGCACAGAACATAGTTTAACATTGGACCCTATTGGAAAATAACATTTTTTATCTTTTCCTCTGAAACCTCAAAAGGAAATTCGACCAAACTATACAGGAATGACGTACTAAAGGTCCTTTACTAAGATTACTCATTTTGTTACGATCCGATAAAAAACATGGCCGCCAACACAGAACATAGTTCAACTTTGGACCCTATGGGAAAATCACAGTTTCATCTTCTCCTCTGAAACAACTGAAGCAAATTCAACCAAACTTTGCAGGAATGATGAACTATTGGCCTTTAACAAAGACTGCTCATTTCGTTCTGATTCGATAAAAAACATGGCCGCCAGCACAGAACATAGTTTAACATTGGACTTTATGAGAAAATCACATTTTCATCTTCTCCTCTGAAATGGCTGAAGCAAATTCAACCAAACTTTACATGAATGATGTATGGAAGGCCCTTTACAAGGATTGCTCATTTCGTTCCGATCCGATAAAAATCATGACCGCCAGCACGGAATATAGTTTAACATTGGACCTTATTTGAAAATCCCATTTTCATCTTCTCCTCTGGGACGGCTGAAGCAAATTCAACCAAACTTTACAGGAGTGATGTACTAGAGGTCCTTTACAAAGATTGCTCATTTCGTTCCGATCTGATAAAAACATGGCCGCCAGCACGGAACATAATTTAACAACTGGCCCTATGGGAAAATCACATTTTCATCTTCTCCTTTGAAACCGCTAAAGCAAATTCAACCAATCTTTACCGGAATGATATACTTAGGGTCCTTTACAAAGATTACTTATTTCGTATGGATCCGATAAAAAACATGACCGCCAGCACTAGACATAGTTTAACATTGGACCCTATTGGAAAATGACATCTTCATCTTCACCTCTGAAACGGCTGAAGCAAATTCAACCAAACTTACAGGAATGATGAACTAAAGGTCCTTAACAAAGATTGCTCATTTCGTTCTGATCCGTTAAAAATATGGCCGTCAGCACGGAAATTAGTTTAAAATTGGACCCTATGGGAAAATCATATTTTCATCTTCTCCTCTGAAATGGCTGAAGCAAATTCAGGCATACTTTAAACATGTTAAAGGAATGATGTACTCAAGGTCCTTTACAAAGATTGCTCATTTCGGTCTGATCAGATAAATAACATGCAGCCAGCACGGAACATAGTTAAACATTAGACCCTATGGGAAAATCACATTTTCATCTTCTTCTTTGAAATTTCAACCAAACTTTACAGGACTGATGTACTAAAAGTCCTTTTACAAAGATTGCTCATTCCATTCTGGACAGATCAAAATCATGGCTGCCAGCACGGAACATAGTTTAACATTAGACCCAATGGGAAAATGAGAAAATCACATATTTATCTTCTCCTCTGAAACGGCTGTAGCAAATAGGACTTTATGGGAAAATCACATTTTCATTATCTTCTCTGAAACTGTTGAAGCTAATTGTATTAGAATTGTTTATAGAAGGTCCTTCGCAAAGTTTACTCATATAAATAGGACCGAAACACAGGTGCTATTAGTGAACACAGCTAAACATGAGACCTTCATTGGTAAAAAACATTATTTTTGGACATGCATGGCAGAGAAGTATTTCTTCAGGTGAGCGATACAAGCTCAGTCTCTGAGCCTCTAGTTCTTTTACAAACACGTAATGCTTACGTTGTTATGAAAATCTTGAAATTACGCGCGGCTTTGAATTTTACGTAGGGTTTGGGATTTATTTCGGATTTTTGATACCCTACAGACTTCCTTAAAATTATCCAAAAAAGGGGGCGCGTAGGGAAAAAAATTCCCCAAAATATGTTATCAGGAAACATAGCTAAAATGTTTTCAAATCCTCACTGATTAATTTCTAACGACATGTAAAACACGTTTTCTTTCGACTGGGTTCACTAAGATCACTGCACAGGGGTCACCGTGCCAAAAAGTATACCTACCGACTTTTGTTTTTTTTGTGTGCATCTTTATAAGATAATTTTCCGTTATTCCCCTTTCTCCTACTACTGTCTTTATGTCTTGTATTTTCTCTGTCATTTGGACGAGATATGGTCTTCGATAGTAAAGCAGTAAACCAATGACGGTACATGAAAGGAAGATACTCAAATCCGGAAATTATCATAGGGAAAATTCAGTTTTTGAAGCATGTTTAATGTTGCGTCACTTTAACGGCGCTTGGCGCAAATTTCTGTTTCCTTGCCATTTGAAAGTCTGGACACCGCAGTTTTCATTGATTTCAAATAAGTCTTGATTTCCTTTTCAGGGGCCCTATCGTGGGTACCAAACATACAAAATACCAAAAAAAAAATAAATAGATTCTGGGCCCCTCTTTAGAAAAATTTATGCCTCCTTTTGCAGAAAGGCTAGATCCGCCACTGCATAATGACCCGATTCTTAACCCGATTCACTCATGCATGAAAATATTGGTCAACGTGACCTATTTTTTATCAGAACCTTAGCTTGTGACTATCCAAGATGCAATGACAAAATAGAACCGATTCAATAAATCTGTCTCCATCGTCAGTTTGTGACGTATATATCTTATGTCAGCTGCTGTGTTAAAGAAAACACAATGTCATCAAATGTGGAAGGAAACAGACAAAACATTTTATACATTCATACACAATGTACATTGTAGCTTTGTGTCATCTTTTTACAAAAAAACTGTCAATTATTGATGTAGAAGAAAACAATGAATCAGTCGCAAAACCACTGCATTTGATTGGTCAAGAAGGTCAGGTAGGGACACATTTATTGAATCGGCCCTATTATTCCTCTACTTTCTCTAATATCCCAGACCTTGACTTTCACAAAAACTTAAACCTGAGTAATTCATACATGAAATGTTGTTCAATGTAACTTTCAAAGTTCTAAGCATCCATGGACAAAGCTCATTCACCTATGACTTGTACTTCAAAAAATATATATGTTCTTTACTTTTAAACAGACAGGTAAGCAGGGGATAAAAATGTTATCTTTTTTATAAGCGCTCCAGTCAAGCAGACATAGAAAATCTATTTGCCGGTTACGAAAACTCAGATCTTCGTTAGCTAAGGGATAGGATCTGCTCCTCTTGGAGAGGAGTGGATTGACACTGCTGGTTAGCGAGGATGTAAATACCCAGAAGTGGAAATTAACAATATTTTCGACCTCAGCTTGACTTATTGAGACCTTGCTGGAGAGCTCATGTTAGGAAAATCCAGGAGGGCTAATGTACATATACTAATTTCACCCAATGGTTTCCCACTTGGGGAGGTGATTCATTGCATGGCTACATTGGATACACAATAATGTGAGGAAAAATTCAAAATGTGATTGTTCCATAACAGTTAAAGATTATTTGGAGGCTTATAATAGGTTACTTGAGAAAGCCAGGTGTTAATGCATTTCATTGGAGCCACACTCATTATTAGT
This sequence comes from Modiolus philippinarum, assembly GCA_002080025.1. Lineage (NCBI taxonomy): Eukaryota > Metazoa > Mollusca > Bivalvia > Mytilida > Modiolidae > Modiolus > Modiolus philippinarum. The sequence continues at coordinate 57,506 of MJUU01032148.1, read as the reverse complement.
CTGACACTTATCAGTCCGATTAGTCCAACGCATATTGGTCTGACACTTACATGTACATGTATTAGTCTGACACTTGTTACTCAAACAAAATTCAGTCACATAAATTTATTTCTACAATGTGCTCTTATGCAACAAAATACTACATATTACATGAAGAGTGCAGTTTTAGCAATTTATATGCTAAATATGACATGTGATTTAAGATGCATGTATATGTGGTATATACATGTATGTTTTGCAGTATAGTCATGATAGCAGCTCACCTACATGTAGCTATAGTTCTGTGCTGTATGCTAAGTTTTTTGTCAAGTCTGAATGAAAAATGTCAGTATCCGTGTCATTCTGATCTTTGTGTATTGGCTTAACAATAAGATCACTTTTACACTGAAAATTACATCCAAGTTGAGCTGATTGGTATGAAAGGTGCATTTACTGTCATAAGGATACACCCATTCCTACCCTCAGAGAACTATATTAAGAAACCGATCCGCTGGCTCAGTTGATTTACTGGCTATTTACAATGTAACTCTACATAGCTACATCTCAGATACTCTGTTGTGGTAGGATCTGTCACAATCTTAAAGCATTGGCGGATCCAGGGGAGGGGGATGACAATCAAGTATTTTTGTAATGAATATCCTAATGTTTTACTAAGAAATATCCTAAAATTTTCAGGCGTTGCTCCTCTTAGCGAAATTTCTTTTCCATTCTTAAATGGAATACCCTTTTCAAAATTCCCTGGATCCGTGCATGTAAAGCTTTTTGTCAGATCAGTTCACCGTTTGTTGCCATCAGCGAAAAGCAAGATCAGAGTAAACACCCTCATAGCATATAACCATAATATACTGTAATCTTATTCATTGTTGAATAAAAGAATGGCCCTTTTTATTTATCCTATCAAATTAATTACTTTTAAACTGACAGTTCTTCTGTAAAAAGATGACTTAATTCGGGTATTCATATTTGTACATGTATGTTTCCTTTCACATTTGACGACATTATTGTTTTTTACGCGTACCAGGTAGACCTGGTATTCATCATGTCCAGCGTTCTAAAATATCCCAGGGCAACCCCTGAATAAAAAGGTTACGGCCCTATAATCTGAAGGTCCAATATTCCGAAGGTCTGATTGCCTGATAGTCCCGTATTCTGAAAGTCCAGTAGTCCGAAGGTCCGATAATCCTAAAATGTCTACTTTGAACATATTTTGGTTCTTAATTCAACATTGAAGTAGTGTATTATTTTTTTCTAAAAATCTTCAAAAGTATATTCTTGTTAAAAAAAGATAAAAAAAAAATCAGACTTTTTGATATCAGAATATGGGATTTTTTTATATCAGAAATCAAATATTTTTTTTTTCAAATATATTTTCATATATCAATCAAAGGCTTACATAAGCCTGTATCGCTCACCTAGTGGATATAGATGTAATGAGATTTCCTAATTAGTTACATATTTTGTTTTACAAAAGTTAACAATTTACAAAATTTTCCCATACAGGCCTTTATAAAACTTTATTCCCCGGTGGCGGCTATTTTGGATTTATGCTCAGTGCAAATATACTGTATAAAATTTGTAAATGAGCATCATCTAACCACACCTAATAAATATCAGTTTAATATACAATGTATGAAACCGTTTTCAAGAATAAGCAATTTAAAACATTTTCCCATAGGGTACAATATCAAACTAAAATCTTAAGTGGCGGCCATCTTGGATTTGTATATAGGCCACCTTCTAAAATTAATTGGAAAGATTGTTGTAATACCATCCACGACTCACTTAAGACTTCCTGTAAAAATTGAGTTAAACGTGAACACGTTGACAAACAATCTTTGGATTCTTTCAATGCTATCATGAATATTGTTGATATCCGAATTAAACAGTTTGAACAACATTTCCGACATGACAACAAAAATAACTCCACCGTTTCTTGAATCCAAATGAAACTTAAAGAATTTGGCTAGGAATTCGTTTTTGTCCCAGCTGATAAGGCTGCTAATAACATCATAATAGTTTGTTGTAAACATTATATAGAAGAACTCCAAAAAGAAATTACCAGTTCACATACTTTTGAATATACAAAATTAACGGAAAATGAAAGTACAAACATACATTTTCTAACAGCCACATCTTTACAGGCTAAACCTGACAGTAAAACAGTTCCAACCATGAACTGGGTTCCTAAACTTCAATAAAACGCCATATAAATCTAGATTTATTGTGTCATCTCTTTTTGTACTGCTACGAATCTCAGTATATGACCAACATCAGCAAAGACCCATCTAAACAGCATTAATTGAAAAGTTTAACAACACTATACAAAAAAAGTTTAACAACACTATAACACTAGTTAAAATAGCATCCAAATATCATCCGATCTTTGGATGCTATTTAAACTTTAAACTTTAAATAATGACGACTTTAATACGTATTATAAAGACATCTACCCTAAAGAACTTACTTTGAATAAAGCCAATTCTAATAATCATCATTGTCCGCTCTTAGACATCAATTTTGATATAACTAATGGTAAATTAGATACTAAAATTTATGATAAAAGGGATGATTTTTATTTTCCCATAGTAAATTATCCATTTCTGGATGGCGATGTTCCATTAGCGCCATCATATGGTGTTTACATATCTTAACATGCTCGAGTATGTAATAACGTTTGCGCTTTTAATGAACGGAATCTTTTCATAACTAAAAAACTATTGCATCAGGGTTTTTATGATCATAAACTAGTTAAAACCTTTACTAATTTTTATTATCGATATAAAGACTTAGTTCATAAATACAATGCAACCTGTAAACATTTAATCAAGGCTGGTATTTCACATCCCTTATTTTACGGTAATATTTTACATAAGAGTAAAAAATACTTAAACTCCCCTAACAAACTTATAAAACCTTTAAATCGTCTAATTCATAAGGGTTATAATTACAGTATTGTCGTCAAGTCATTACGTATGGCCTTCTTTGGTATTAACATTGATTTTTTATAGGGTCTTTGCATTTTAATTAAACACATTCTAAATTTCTAAAATCTGTATTGCATGGACACGAGTTATGTATTCCGGTATATGCATGAAATAATTATGCTAAACTCCTCGCAGGAAGGGATCTTGGTGGAAGCTGTGTACTGAGTGTACATGACTTTATTTGTCAGTTGGTAATGTGTCTGGCATGTCAGTTAACTGCTAGTAGTCTCTTGTGATTTCATGGTTATGTCCGTATATTTAGTTCTTTCAGTTTCATTTTTCGCAATTGACTCAGTCCTGTTTCTATCTGAATTTTACTGTTGTTACGCTAGTTTTTTATTTATCACATTGGCTAAAGGGGAAGGTTTGTGCCCAATAAAACTAGTTTAACCCCACCGCAGCAGGTTTGCGCCTGTCCTAAGTCAGGAAATGTATTAAGCCTTTGTGTGTCTTGTCTTTTCTAGTTAGTTTACTTTATTTCTATAGGAGTCTAGGATGATGTTAATTTCGCTGAACTTAATCACTCTTTATTCAGGGGCCGACTCCGACCTGCCGTTGGGTGTGGGGTTTTCTCACTGTTCATTGAAGATCTTATGGTGGCTTTGAGTTGTTATTACTGCCCTTTAGGTCGTTGTCTCTTTGACACATTCCCCGCTTCCCTTCTTTTTTCTATTTATATATGAAACTTATTTCAACAATTAACAATTTGAAAAAAAATCCCGTAGGGTCCAATGTTAAACTAAGATCTTCATTTGCGGCCATCTTGGATTTATGATCGGTACAAAAAGCATACATATTCAAATAACCACAATGTTATGATGCCTAGTTAATACAGGTGTAAACTCGCTGTAAACGGGTACATGCACATTCAAGAATTAACAATTTACAGCATTTTCCCATAGGGTCCTATGTCAAACTAAGTTTGCGGGTGCAGACCATCTTGGATTAGATATGAAACTGCCGGACATTTGTCGAAATTGTAGTTCTTAAACTAGTTGATAAGCTGAACACTTTTGTTATTGAAACTAAACCTTTTATCTGAAATAGTTTTGGAAGTATTTCTCAAAACAATAAAAATGTGAAAGAGAAATTACTCCTATATGGTGCATCAAAATTGCAGCAAGTATACCGTCCGATCATGGGTTATAGTGGAACGTTAGTTTTCGTGGATTACATTGTTTTCTCAAAGGAAATTATGATGTCACAATTGAAGCTTAATGCCATGAAAACCGATAATCGGAGTATAAAGATCTTTACTTGCTTAACATTTTTGCAATGGTAACATAACCTCTATCTCCTATTTTGTCTTATACATTTTCAATGTATGAGACAAAAAATACCAAAAAATAATGAAATATAATTTTACGGAAAAAAGTCAGTAACAACTCAAAGTCGGGCTTTCGGATTTTAATCAAAATGGCAGGGCTTTTAGATCTTGCCATGCTGATCCTTTTAATGGATGTACATGTAAGAATTTTTATATCTGCTACAGTTTTTGAACTATTTGCAAGAAAAACACATTTTCCATCGTGCCACATTAAAGATTGATCCCGTATTTCGGTAGACATGTCTGCAACCTTTCTTCTGCAATTACAGCTTCTCACTTTTAAATCGTCCTTATATCTGCCCTTTTCAGTTGTAACGTTACTGCTCTTCACTTTTACCTTTTCATACCATTTCTTTGCGACTTCGAAAACTTCAGGCCTGGTCATTTCCAGACCTTCAGACCTCCGGACCATCAGACCCTCTCACTATCAGACTTTCGGAAAACCGACCTTCAGACTACCGGACCTTCCGACTATCGGTGTGTAATCAATATTAAATGGTCCGTGCTTTAATCCCAGCTATTCATCGACCCATATTCCATGTGTAAACAATAGACCATATCCGACCTATGGTATTTGGATTTACCAGACTACTTTTCAATACGTCACAGTATAGAAAACGTCACGTCATAATGCCTGAAACGTCATGAAGTTGGTCACATGGGGCGGACACGTTTGTGACGCAGGACGGACAAACAACAACTGGTGAATCTGAATACCAGAACTCTGATATGGTCTATTAACAATAGCAAAATAGGAAAAATTGTGTCAGTGTATGAATTTGTGACACAGGTACATGGGATCATGACCTACTACCCCCTACCTCCCATCAGACCTTCAGACTATTGGACCTTGGGAATATCGGTATGTAATCAATACCAAATGGTCTGTGCTTTAATCCTAGCTATTCATCGTGATCCATGTGTAAACAATTACCAACAGCAAGGGGAAAATCGTGTCAATCTATCAATTTATGACACAGGTACAGGTACTTGGGGCCATGACCTACTACCACCCCCCTTCTTATTGTGTCTATTATAAGAAAATCGTAAAACATATGTTGGTAGTAAAACGACAAGATTCACTCAGATTACTAATGAGATAAAAGTAGTAATATTACGTTTAAAAAGGGGGTATTATGTCATGACCCTACGTACCTGCGTTTGTGACCTCAATTCCCTCAATTGAATAAGGCGTCAAGTTAGGGCAATGAACACATAATACACAAAAAGTGTGGGAACCGCGTCATGTGAATCTCTCGATTTCTTTGAATCAGTCTATAGTTTAAAATACATATATTCTGGGGAAATTGACCCTTTCACATCGTCACATCGTCATAACAGCTATCTGTAAGATCTAGAAATTGAAATCTTTATATATTCACCCGAAAAATGGGAAAGTCCGAGACAAAACGAGTGGTATTAATGACAATTTGCTAAATTTCTTTTTTCTAAAAGTATTCAGATAGCCAATTACATCCTTTTTACATTGAAAGTGATTAATACCCCTCTCATTACAAAAACATATTTTCTCAAGATTGGTATTGTTTTATTGGTATTGTAAATGGAATATAGGATCTCATAATGAAGAAAGCAGACCCTTGTGAAAACCCTCTACCAATAACCCGAATCATCCAGTAGTTATTCTTCGTGCACTTCGATCACTCCATTGACGTCTGAATGCATTTGCTATTGAAGCGCGTCAGTATCACAATGCATCACAAGTTACTCTGCAAAATATGAGTGAAAAGGGAACGTTTGTTGTTTGGCGTTTGAAACCGAAATATTTGTTTTTATTCTGGAGCAGTTGTAACTAATCCTAATATTCCGGCCATTGTGTATCATTCCTTGCAAAAAAAAAAATATAGTGCGTACCCTTAAATTCTTGCCGTTCTTTGGCAACGGAAGATGCATCTGCATAGTCTCAGATGAAAGAGAACATTTGATTGCCCCCTCCTCCCCACTCTGTGAGTCGGACCTGACGCGTCCAATGATCATAGGGAATTCGGGTCTTCGAAAGTAGAGAGAATCTGATATGGGGAAGGCCTAAATTATTCTGTTTATGGTTTTCCTGATAAAATTTAGGAGGAGATGGCATTGTTCTGAATGTTGCTACGTCACTAAATTATCTGAGTGTCTTGAGAAGCCTTATTTGTGCTGGCCAAAATGGACTCTTCAATACTGTCATTAATCAACTTCATAATAATTTTTATTAGTCGGCTGAAAGGAGGAAAATATATGGAGTTATGGAAAAAATGGACATTTACAAAGAAATTACTTTGAGAACACCAAAGCCCAAGACTAATTAAGTTTTGAACTTTTTCGACCCCGCCTTCCAATCGCCCTTTTACAACGGCCCCGTCCTCGACCCCGCTTCTTGTTCTAGTGGGAGTTGGAAGCTAACTGAATAATTTCTTGCAAATTGTTAAAAAAGTTGAGATTTGAGAGTAGAAGTGGAATTTCTTTTATGATGTTTATTCCTGACACCATCACTAACAACTACCTGGTTTCGTAGTGGTACGTAGCAGTAACGTAGTGTACAGTACAAAAACGAACTGAAACCTACCATTAACGTAGCAGACCGTAGTTGAAACGTAACGAATCCTAGCAATACCTTCTAAAACGTAGTTTATACCGGACGAAACGTACTAAAAACGTTGTGAAACCTGGATAATTCAAATCAAGTAACTCGCAGTAAAACCGCGCAATAAGTAGGGAAACGTACTAAACCGTAGCATAAACCTAACAAAAGGTAGAGACCGTTAAACTATGACAAAAATGACACGAAACGTGGCCATATAAAACGTAGTAAAACCGGAGGCTTGAAACGTGACAGTGGGACTGAGGCTTTATCAGATAACGGCGTTGTGACAAACAGGGCTGTTCTCGGTTAGAAGTGTTTCTGAAAATAAAAGCACCTGAGGTAAAGTTCCACTGTTGCAATACTTTTGGCACGTTGTCACTGCCAAAGCATGTATCTGTTGAGAGAGGCTTGAATTGATAGGATTGAGTTTGGTTCAATATATGCATTTATCTGTTCTGACAGTTAAAAAGAATCTTGCTAGTAATAACAAAATAAAACTTCAGCGTCAATGCTGTATCTAGTATGGAGTTCAACTGTGGTCTAAGGTTTCAAAATAATAATTTGTTTTCGTTTACGAGTTTCCATTTTTCAATGGCTTTGACAAATGTTGACCTTTCATTTTCAGAAACACTTTTTCGCAGATAATTCAACCAGCCATTTTTTACTTTCGTTGCTAAATGACGTCATCAAATCAGGGCAGATATCAGTTATATGCCCCGGACAAGGATATCGATCAGATACTCACCCGGTTATTACATATGCAGAGTGATACAATTTGCATATAAATATTGGATAATGTAACTTATATCCCATCGTGATCACTGATCTGTCCATCAGTAGGGGCAATGTATGCGTCATTTACATAAATAGTAATCGATATCGGATGAAATAAAGACGTGTTACAGAATGAGGAGTTTTGTTTTAAATCATGAAGTCAAGACCATTAATGAGATGATGTCTTTTTTATTATTCACTAGATCCGACATAAAATCATTTAGTCAGATCATCCGAACTTATAATATTATATTCTAAGGCACTTTTAAACATCATCTAAAATATTGACAAAAAGTAAGCTGGTGGTTGTCTTTCCGATCTATGATTAATGTTACTTAAAATTAACTGTAAACTGTTCAAAGCTAAAACCATATACTTTTTAGCTATTGTCATACCCCCGGCGTCGGCGTCGTCGGCGTCGTCGGCGTCGGCGTCAGCGTCAGCAAAACTTTAACCTGGCTTGTGGAATTGAGACCTGAAGAGCTAGGATGTTGATATTTGGTATGTGACTTCCTTGTGATGAGAGCTTTCTTCTGGTACCATATTTGTAGACATTCTGACCTTGACCTTGCCCTGAGAGCAATTTTTGAAAAACTTCAACCCTGCCTCTATAAGGTAGGCTTTTAGTAGTAGGGTGTTTATATTTGCTATGTGACTTCCTTTTGATGAGAGCTTTCTTCTGGTACCATATTGGTAGACATTTTGACCTTGACCTTGCCCTGAGGGCAATTTTTGAAAAACTTTAACCTTGCCTCTAGAAGGTAGGCTTTTGGTGGTTGGGTGTTTATATTTGCTATGTGACTTCCTTGTGATAAGAGCTTTCTAGTGGTACCATATTTGTAGACATTTTGACCTTGACCTTGCCCTGAGGGCAATTTTTGAAAAACTTTAACCTTGCATTTAGAAGGTAGGCTTTTGGTGGTTTGGTGTTTATATTTGATCTGTGACTTCCTTGTGATGAGAGCTTTCTAGTGGTACCATATTTGTAGACATTTTGACCTTGACCTTGCCCTGAGGGCAATTTTTAGCTCGCCGGGACAAATGTCCGGAGAGCTTTAGTCATCACCCCGGCGTCGGCGTCGGCGTCAGCAAAACTTTAACCTGGCTTGTGGAATGGAGACCTGAAGAACTAGGATGTTGATATTTGGTATGTGGCATCCTTGTGATGAGAGCCTTCTTTTGGTACCATACTTGTAGACATTTTGACCTTGATCTTGCCCTTAGGGCAATTTTCAAAAAACTTTAACCTTGCCTCTAGAGATCGGCTTTTAGTGGTAGGGTGTTCATATTTGGAAGTAACTTCTTTATGATCAGACCTTTCTAAAGGTACCATATTTGTAGACATTTTGACCTTGACCTTGCCCTTAGGGCAATTTTTAAAAACTTTAACCTTGCCTCTAGAAGGTAGGCTTTTAGTGGTAGGGAGTTCATAT
>MJUU01032148.1:6951-40219 GCA_002080025.1 Modiolus philippinarum | reverse complement strand
TATATATATATATATATACTACTCAACAAAAGATACGATACACTACTAATTTTGTAAATATTTTTGTATTTCGCAATTTGAAATTCTTATTTGAGTGTATTTATGTAGTCAACCCAAAACGCGTTTGTTAATTCAACAAAAACAAAACATTTTTTGACAATAGTGAGAATATTCACTGATACATAACGTGCAAAGGCGCAATTACTTTTATAGTAAGTCGCCTACCAAATCAATTGAAGAAGAAGAATTCAATTTTTAAATCAGTTCCGAAACGGATAGGATGAAAATCCGGAATTGTAGTTTTTCGCCCGATGATCGAGTTCGCCGTTTACTGATGGATGATTTAAAGTGTTTAATCCATAATTGGGACACTTCATCATGTTAACAATTTGCCATCTTAAAAAGTGGAAAACAATGTCTAATTTCGATGCCCCGTTCAATCTAAAATCAACGTGGAAAATGACTCAGCGCAGCCAGACCGTCGATCTTGATTTTAACCCTCGCAATTCATTCCTATGTGAATAGAAGAACAAACTAAAGTCTTTCCATGAATCAAAAGCAAACATGCTCATCAAATAATAAATCACGTGACATCAGGTCCCGTGAGACGTCACAACGTCAAGATCGCATAAAACGCGTTTTACCCTAATAAGATCGGTAACTGAAAACGGAAAATAGGCTCGAGGAGACCATGGTCGACATAACAACAGAGATTTGACGTCAGCCGGTTCAAAAATGTGATGGTGTGGTACAAACAAAAGGTGGAAATACTCACTTTTTACGCCTGCCAACAGAAATTCCGGATAATGACCTTGACCTTGACCGGAGATGGTAAAAAATTGTAAGAGAAATCTTCGGGCATAATGTTAATTCTGATATGCACAAAAATACATTTGGCTACGAGTTATGGTTTTTCTGCTACGAAGTAAAATATTATTTTTGATAAAATCTGTGTATCGTTTCTTTTGTTGAGTATATCTATATGACCACAAAATACTAATATTTTTACTTTCGTTACAAAATGTATGTGATATATCGTTATATGCAATTTTAACGCCAAAACATGAGTAAAAATTTTGGGCGATTTTCGTAAAAATGGACATTTTCAGAATTTCAAAATTTACAAAATTCAAAGTTGAATTGTTTTATAACTGCCCATAAACCACGCGCATGATCTTATTTATGATATATGAGAGTCTCGTGTATTTTTGTGTTTGAACTATTATGTTATTGGACCTATATCCAATGTTTAAGCTTTTCAAGCTAAATAAAAAGAAATAAATTGTGTTGAAAAAAATGGGGGAGGGGAGGGGTAATATGCTTCCAATTTATGAGAGTTTAGTTAGGCTAAAATGTTCAAAAGCATACTTTCCAATAGCTTAGGTATGAAGCGATATGTTATCAACATTTTCACGTTACATACCGAATTTTTGAAGATTTTACATTTTAAGTCACTGAAAAACTGAAATCGGAAAATTCCCATTTTTCATAAATTTTTGAGCAGAAGGGCCAAAAAAACCTCTTAAAGTTTGAATCTACTTAAAAAGGCTTCTGCATGTTAGCTATGGTGAATTAGACACAGTCATTTGCATTAGACATTATCTTTATATCATTTAGATCCTGAATATTTAAATTTTTCTCTTAATTTTAAGGGGGAGTGGTGCTAATTTTGGCATTTCTGATCCCACAATAAGTCTGAATCTATTTTTTTTCTCATAATTTGTTGCTTACCTATTATAAATTATTACTGTATTGACAATTATTAGATGTATATTCAAATTTGTACGATCCAGAAGTCTCTAATAGCTTAGATATAATGAAACGATATTAACATTTTCACGTTATATACCAAATTTGTGAAGTTTTTGCATCTTTAAGTCAAAACAGCAATACTTCTGAAAAACGGAAATTCCCATTTTTCAAAAAATATCGAGCAGAAGGCCAAAAAAGACACATTAAAAGTTTGAATCTACTTAAATGGGTTTCTGCATGTCAGGTATGGTGAAATAGACACAGTTATTATACCCCCGGAAACGAAGTTTAGGGGTATATATAGGAATCACCTTGTCTGTCTGTCTGTCTGTTTGTCTGTCCGTCCGTCCCGTTTCGTGTCCGGAGCAGCACTTTTGTACCGTAGCACCTAAGATTATCAAACTAAGTGTGTGGATACATCATGAGAAGGCAATGTGTTGCGTACCAAATTTAGGTCACTGTGACCTTGACTTTGACCTTTGACCTTCATGATAGTAAAACCATTTGCATTTCGTGTCCAGAGCAGAACTTTTGTACCGTAGCACCTAGGATTATAAAACTAACTGTGTGGATACATCATAGGAAGGCGATGTGTCGCGTACCAAATTAAGTTCACTGTGACCTTGACTTTGACCTTTGACCTTTTTGATAGTAAAACTATGTGCATTTCGTGTCCGGAGAACTTTTGTACCCTAACACCTAGGATTATCAAATTTAGTAATTTGATGCATCATGGGAAGGCGATGAGTCGCGTACCAAATTTAGGTCACTGTGACTGACTTTGACCTTTGACCTGTATGATAGTAAAACCATGTGCCTTTCGTGTCCGGAGCAAGTCTTTTGTACCGTAGAACCTATGATTTTCAAACTTGGTATGTAGATGCATCATGGGAAATAGATGTGTGGTGTAGTAAATGTAGGTCACTGAGACCTTGACTTTGACCTTTGACATTTATGATAGTAAATCCTTGTTCATTTTGTGTTCAGAGCTTGGTTAAATCGTTCTTGTATCCATCTTATAATATATTTTTTAATGTATTATCCGCTATATGAAGTAGTATGACCTGATGAGAATAAAACATGCACTTTAATTCCTGACAGGATTTATTTCTGAGTTACTTACCAATAACTATGTGGTTAAAGGTCAAAATTTCAAAATGACATGCCTTGGTACTCAAATGCAGATGCGGGGTCATTAGTCTGGCTTTGCCGACAGCTCTAGTTTGCATCTGACATTATCTTTTTATCATTTAGATCCTGAATATTTTAAATTTTCCCTTAATTCTAAGGGAGAGTGGTGCTAATTATGGCATTTCTGATCCCACAAAAAATCTGAATCTAAAATATTTTCACATAATTTGTTGTTTACATATCATAAATTATTACTGCATTGGCAATTACTTTATATACACTCAAATTGGTACGATCCAGAAGTAAGAAAGTCGAAATTCTGAAAATATTTAAATTTCCGAAAATTTCCATTTTCAAAATTTTTATACTGAAAATCAAAATTTTAAGGACTTTTATGGTCTTATTTTTCAACATTGTACCAAAACTGATAAATTAGGCATAAAACCTAGATCAAATGATGAGGTTTTATTTATCTGAAAGGAATTGACAGCTTAAAAATCGACATTTCGTAATTTTTTATAGGAGGAGGGGTAACTTTTTTCATAACCAGGTGATAAAAATGGCGTAAAGTGGCCAAACTAGTATTAATTGTAAAGCATATTAAATAAGCTTCAATTTGGTACCAAATTTCAGTACATCTACTTCATAAAAATTATGGAGCTCAAACGAGGAAATTAAGTTTAAAACTAAAGAATTTTGTGTGGTGTACTATAAAAGTGGCCCTATGCTGTCTATGCATGAAGGTTATATTCGTGTTAACATGATTTTTTTAAAAGAGGGGATATAAAAGGACTGAAAAAAAAAAATCGGCCTAGATCATAAGTAAAGGGGCGGGTGATTGTACGGAAAGTGATTTCAGTCCATGGCCTATAACTCTTCATGTGTAATAAAACAGTCTATTGTTATTTTGTAAGATATGGTTTTTCACCACCAGTCACACTCGAATACAGTTTATTATCAATTACGTTGTCGTATGAGATTTTAAAGTCTATGAAAACTGCAAGTTCCGTTTCCGGTTTTTGTCATATACTTGCAGATTTCATACGGGGGTTTATAAGATTTTAAAGTCTATGTGCGCTGCAAGACGGAAATATTTAAAAATATGATTTTATATAGAATTTAACCTGTAAATATGATTATAGGAACCAAATAATTTATTCAGCAGTTAACAGAATTAACATGACAAATCATTAATTATAAGTTGACGAGGTAAGAAGTAGTCAGAGGTTGACGGGGATAGTGGGGATCAATTCAGTTTTGCAGTAAATTGATTTTCAATATTGAGACACAACTTAATTTTAAAAAATGGTGAAAAATGTGTGCACTTGTAAACAACCAGAAGGCAGAAACACATCACCAGGGCAACATTTTTGCATTTTTACTTGGGGAGGGGGGGTGGGGGTTCAGGGGCTTACCCCTTGCAAAAACAAATAGTTAAACTCAACAAATTATTTGTAGTTTTTATGTGCGGGTAAAATTATGATTATTTCTATAATTCAAATAATTCAAATCAATATTTTATATAAATTATTCATCACAACTATTTTCACAGCCATAAAATCTGCAAGCATAGGGTCAGAATGATGTTTTAAGACCAAAACCTGACCATAGATAGCCATAAATGATCATAATTATTAATCACAACTATTTTCACAGCCATAAAATCTGCAAGTATAGGGTCAGAATGATATTTTAAGACCAAAACCTGACCATACATAGCCATAAATGATCATAATTATTAATCTCAACTATTTTCACCGCCATGAAATATGCAAGCATAGGGTCAGAATAATATTTTGAGACCCAATCTGACCACAGATGGCTATAAATTATCATAATTATTAATTGCAACTATTTTCACAGCCATGAAATATGCAAGCATAGGGTCTGAATGATATTTTATGACCCAAATTGACCACAGATAGAAATATAAGATCATAATTTTTAATTGCAACTATTACCAACTCATGAAATCTTCAGAATAAAATTTTTGTACCCACCTATCTTATAAATAACAGTATTTTGTTAGAATTTTTTATCAAAATTTTACCATAGCTATGAAATCTGCAAGCCATAAGTTAATCAACCCATATAACCATTTAGGGTCATTATTTTTCATTGCTTGCAACTTTAAGTATTGCCAATAAGTTTGACCCATATTTGACATATTTCCTACAGCAATTGATTTATTAGTTATAATAACCAAATTATTTTTCTGCCTGTTTAGGTGACCAAACGGTCATCAGACCTGGGCATCAGGCTTATGCCCCTTAATTTGAAGGAACTTTGAATATATTTCTTTATGCAATGCAATCATTTTCTTTTTAGTTTTTTTTTGCTTTGAAATTTAAATATTTAAATCCTATAATTGATTTCCCAGCTGTTTCCCTCAAAATTAATAATCACGCTTCACGCTGAATCTACATGGGACTAATATAGTCATATAACTAAATAGTCCCAGGCTGAATCAAAAGACTCAAAATGAAGGATGTTTCAAGCAAACCCATATTGATATAGTATCTATAGAAAAACAAAAGTTCTAATAGCCTGTAAATGACTTTACTGCATTTTTTACTTAAATGATGAAATCACGACTGACAACCGCGATGTACTTTCAGTTTCGCTAGAGTACAATCATTTACATACATAATTAAATCTGAAAGAAAATTAGGACCAATAGTGCTTATCGTGATTAAGAAAATGTACTGTTTCGCAAAATAATATGGGATGTGACATCGCAGTTTGAATAAACAAAGATTTCCCGCACATTTCGCAATTCCGAAACTTGCAATTCTCATTCCGGAAGTTAACACGACAATTACCGGAACCGGAACTTGCAGTTTTCATAGACTTTAAAATCTCATACGACAACGTTAGTAAATTTTGATTTTTGAACGAGTTTCAGGTCCGGCGAGTTTCTTAAATTTCAAAATTTCCTAAAACAATTTTCACAACCCCTATCGAAATGTCAAGATCCATAAAAACTTGTTCTTTTATAACAAATATGAAACGATAATGTGAAACAATTTTTTGCGTAGTTATTTGCGGATGAATTTTATTGGGAGGAATCATGAGAGAAACTTCGATATCACAAGTATTAGCTTTTTAAAAAAGCTTCTCTGACCTATCTCATTTGTTTAAATATAACATAAAAAATTTAGCACTAGAAGTAATGTGCAAAATATGACGCCTTTTCTTCCTCTAGGACCCCTTTAAAGTAAGTGAAGGTGAACACAGGATCTTGAAATTTAGTAAAATAAAAGAAGATATGGTCACATAATAATTGGTTAATTTGAATCCAGTTATGGATATTTTTTATCACCGCTTCATGTGTAAGAACGCAAAAATGTATAATATAGATTTAACAGCCGCGTCGAGTGAGGAACAACGTTTGAGATTATACAATTTTCAAATTTTTATTGCTGCGTCTACACGAACGATTAATTCGAGTTGAATTAGAATTCATTTCGAATTAAAACATAATCATGTCCACAGGTCATTTTCTCAATTCGAAATGGAATGGGTATTCCAATGGGGAATAAAATACAATTCTTTGTACCATATGTTATTTTCAATTTTATTGTATGTATATGAATTAATTACTGGTATGTTTCAAATTCAATTCGGACAAAATTACCTTGGAAGTCAAGCAGAGACATTATGTGACCTATCAGAGAACACTGACTCTAGTTTTACACGTACAGTTTTTAATCTAGCTGCACCATAGTTTGTTTTTTATGTCTTTACTTTATATGGTTAAATACCTTGCAAACAATCTATTTGTAGTTTATACCAGAACATCTGTGCTTAACTTTTCTGAATACTCAATATGTTAAAATCAATTGTCTTGCACAAGGATTATATTTTTTTTTCTTTTCTTGTGCACATTCAAGAGAGGTGTTAGAAAGGTGGATGTGCAAGAGACGAATATGGCACCTCGAGGATCCACTGACAAATTGAAGAATTTCTTTGAAAATCTCTGTGACGTGAGAATCTACTGAATTATGTCTGTTGATACTTGAGATGTTAATGTCTCGCATATCCATTATTTATTATGCGAGATTTCCCTTCTTGAACTGGTGCAAAAAAATGCACCTGTTTAAATTGAATTATGTTTAGAGGCAGAGATCAGAATTTTTGAAGATTTAAATGACCCAAATACCCTATTCTATATCTATACACTTTTAAAATGCTTAAGTCTTGTGCATTTCAAAATATGTGTCGTAAAAATCAAGTGTGGCAGAAAGAGGGACAATAAAGGTCAAAGGTCAATCCGTTGAAAATGAAAAAAAGAGGAAATATTTAAGATATTTCAAAGCATAAAAATTACTGAAATAAAAATTGTTTATTGAACAGCAAATATTACGGTTAAAAAATTTTGTTTGAATTTGTGACGTCATTTCTGAAATAAATTGACGTTCAAAGAATGATTTATGCTTAAGACATGCGTTTTCCGCCTAAGTATCTTGCATATAGGGAGGTCGTGATCAGCTTCAGAACATATTTTTAACGTTGCATTTTTTTATATCTTTGTACCTTATAGATGCTATAGCAAATTAAGTTTAAGTAGAAACATTAAATACATAAATAAGTATCACGTATCAAGCGTATTTTAGATTGAAATAATATTAATATTTCTGGCATTTGATATGACATGAATGCAATTGTATATGCAGAAATAGTGATGCAGAAATAGTTTTACTGATACCCTTATTTTACTATTACAGGCTATTGGACGATTAGGAGGATTATTGATTGTGCAAGAATGCTCAGAACTCAAAGTTAAGACTTTAGATCAATCAAACAAAAAAATTATGTTGGCAATTGAACAATCACAGAAAGAAATAAAAGAACTTAAACAAACACAGAAAGAAATTAAAGAATTAAAACAATCACATGCTATTCTAAAGACCTACTATGACGAGCAAACAAAAGAAATTGAAAACCTGAGAACAGATTTTGAAAAAATACAAGAAGCAGATTATGACCCAGTGCCACAGAATATTAGAGGTAAGACATCAACATGTATAGTAAGATTTAATTTTACATTTTGAAAACCCTGCGGATGGTAATCGGTACAAACAAAATTTCTGGTTCTGCAGAAGAGGGATTCCGGCTGTGACGAATGATCCTTTTCACAACCGCTTCGCAAAGTGAGTACATGTAAAAAAGATCTGACTTATTTTTTAATTGTTTCATATTGCATCATCAAAGAATGCCATGCTGTGGTAATACTTTCAGGTTTCAATCATACATGATTGAAATAACTAAATACATCGGTATTTAGTTATTTATTTTCGTACCTTTGTCAAATACACGACGAAAATAAATGAGTCATATTTTCATCTCATTTTTTCATGGGTCAATTGAAATTGCCAGTGCCATTCGTTTTCTACAGTAAATTATGTATATTTGAAATCCTGAAAGCATTGAACATAGATATTTTTTTTCCTGGCAATATGCAAACTTTTCAAAAGATAAGTCCGATTTTTTACATGTACATACTTTACGAAGCGGTTGTGTAGAGAGACCTATGCCACGGAACTCTCCTGGCGAATTTCTTTGTAGAACAAAAGAATCCGTTGTGATGATTATCAGCCGTTGAAATGGGCTAAAGGTAACATTTAACAAAATACCGAAGAAATTATAAATTTAAGTTTCTGCATATTGCCATGTCGACAACATATGTCTTTTTAGTTCAGATAAAATCAAAACATCAGATATCCGTTTTTATTTTTTGTTGTCAATTATTTTCTTTCAAACAATTAAAATAAACAAATGTTTAGGAAGATGTTAAAATTTATGGTTGGTGAAACTATTTTACAGAGCATGTAATTATGGATATCACCAATTTTGGTCACTTATCTAGTAAATCTGTCAGACCTGTCTTATTTGTGAGTCTGAAATCTGTTTGAATCTTGTATCTTTTCAAGGCTTTCTCTGAATGTTATCTCTTTCATTTTATGTACATATTCTAACCAGCTGTATAAAATTAAAAAAAAAGACACTACAATTTAAAGGTAATTGTGTTAAACTTTCTCTGAATGTTATCTCTTTCATTTTATGTAAATATTCTAACCAGCTGTATAAAATTAAAAAAAAGACACTACAACTTAAAGGTAATTGTGTTAAAAGGGTCATTCTCTGACAACAGTGCTCTTTGAACACAAAAGATAACATAATGTTCTAATTCAAAATTTATCTACTTTCTGCACAACTCTAAACAATGGGAACACTTATGGTTTGCTCCTTACGCCACAACCTTGCTAAATAATGAATACAAATCCCCGCTGTTGGATTAGCACTTTATAATTAAAGCCCCAACGGGGGAATCCCCCTTTTATATTGTACCAAAAATAAAGCAATTGGGCCTTTATTGTTAGGTTTACTAAATTTTGCCTCCTATTTTGATATTTATGGTAAGGAGTACTTCATTTTGGACTACTTATGGATTATGGCTTTCCATAATGTTTGATTTTAATGCTGCTGATGAGAGGTTACTCCCTGAAACACGTGTACAGCATAACAACTTTTTTCATTCATTTTGCAACTTGGTAATTGTCTTGTCTGACATGAAAAAAATTACCTTGCGTTGTATGGAAATATAATATTTTTATCAAAATTCTAACTCCTTAAAAATTGAGGCTTTATTCCGTGTATGGCCTTTGGTGGATGTCCTTGGTTCTGAATTTGGCTTCCTTTTTAGAAATTTTTATGCAACCGCAAAAATTTTGCAGTCGTATTATGGTATGGCGCAGTCGTCGGCGTTGGCGTGTGTGGCCAGCATCACTTTGTTTCTAGTTGACGGATCATCTTCAAATTTCAGTATGAGGTTTCTTGGCATAAGGTTAAGCCCGAGTTTTAATTTCGGCTTGTGGCCTTACCCGTTTCAAAAAGGGTAAAATTGGGTATTTTCGTGTCTGTGGACAGCATATCTGTAGTTCCGTGAACGAATCATTTTCAGATTTTAGTATAATGTTTCTTGGCACATGCTTAAGCCGATGTCATAATTTTATGTTTCTGGTCCCGGCAGTTTCAGAAAAAAGAGGCCAAAAGGGGTTAAATTTGGTGTTTACTCATATTTGACTGTAGAATCTTTATTATTTATCGGATTTTCATGGGGCTTCTTTCAGTGTACTCCTTAGAAAATTTCCAATCTGGGATATGTCAACAGATTTCACATGGCATGTATTGTTTACGAATAAGGGGCGAAATTAAAAAAAAATCCATTTCTTATTTTTAGTCCGATTTTGATGTTGTTTTTTAAATGGATTCCTTAAGAAAAATAAAGGTATCGTTGAACCATCATATTTTTGATAACTTGTTTCTTTCCTAGCTATGAGGGCTCAACTGTACCACAATTGCAGGTAAACATGCCGATTACCTAAAATTTTTATTTTTCATCTGATTTCAATTGGATTTTGGCGTAGCCCTTTCCGTTTCTGAGCTATAAGGGGTCAAAGGAGCCAGAATTGCAATTTTTAGAAATATGTAAAATCTTTTATTCTAGATGAGATTTTGACGGGATTTTTTTCTTTGAATTCCTCTCAATATTATGTCAACAGATTTGACGTAGCTCGTACCGTTTCCCTGCTATAAGGGGTCAAAGGGGCCAAAATTGCAATTATTAGAAATATGCGAGATATTTTTGATGGGATTTTCCCCCTTGCATTCCTCTCATTGTAAGCTATTAGTAATATTCAACGGATTTGGGGTAGGTCGTATCGTTTCCGAGATATAAGGGGTCAGAGGGGCCAAAATTGGAATTATAAAAAATATGTGAAATCTTTGTTTTACGTCTGATTTTGATGGGATTTTTTCTTTGGATTATTCTCATTGTAAGCTTTATTTTTAATATTTTGTGTCCGGCTAATTACTGTTTCAATCGTTTCTTTTATGTTCATCTAATAACTCTGTCAAGTTTTTTACTGTTACAAAAACAGGAAAACAGCAAACACCTACAATGGCCAGGGACTACAATCACATGTCACAATTCACAAGCAAACTTCACCAGAAAAACGAAAATGAAAACAAGAGACATAAATAACATAAATAACGATAGGAACTCGGGATAGCCGGACTTGGTACCGGCACTAGCAAAAGCAAGTGGTAGGGTTAACAGGTTTATGGGTACCCAAACCTCCCCTTTCTCTATCCCGTTTCCCTATAGTATCATAAACATGCGAATAAAACCCAATGCAGATAGACTACTAATTCAATGACCACTATCTTGGAACAGAAAAAGCATATGACAAAACGTAATTTTGAAAGAAGGGTCAAAGAGTGCTCGCCGCTAAACTGCCGGCTAGCTCAAGGAATCTAGTCTGCTGGTAAAACACTGTCGCACTACGGAAGAAAAATCAAACTCAAAACTCCCCGAAGCGTTTGGTAAAGAGTCTTCATGTATTTCAGTAGTCATCGGCAGTATCAGTGAGAGTCCAGTATATATGTAAAGTCTTCAGGTCACTGGAATTCAAAGCCAATCTAACGGATTTGTTCAGAATATCTCGTCGATATCCACTATTACGTAAAGAATGTCAGTTATGTCCCAGTTTTTCTGGATTATTTATCAGTTTTTGACATTTTTTAACAACATTTCCATAAAATCGAGGATGAGAAATGCCCTTTGTAATTAGCTGTTTGCACGTCACGTCATATCTAGTAATCAAATGTTCATATCTTCTGTTAAACTTCTTAAAAGTATTTAATAATTCATGAAATTTGTAACCTTGTTGTAAAAGTTTGGATATGAGAGTAAGGTTACGCTCATCCGCATTTGCTTTAAATTACACTTATACAAATTTCAGTGGTCTTTTCAACGAGAATACTGTTGTTTATGTTTCTATCCATATATCTACAATAAGAACATATTTTCATTCCAGAATATTTTCCACACAACCTAACGAAACATGATACAGAGTTTCATGCAATTAACATACTACATTATACATTATATATTCATTACATAATATACTGTCCACTGCAAAATACACAGTTCATATTTTATATGCATGCTACGCAGTACGAACTTGACAATAAGTATATGATACAAACACACATATATAATTATAGTCTGTTTAGACATTGTAACGATGCTATGTCGACCTAGGAAAACATATTAATTGGGAATCAAATCAATGGTCGATTAGCTTTTCCTGGTCGATATTTGACAGTTTATCCAATATCATGATTTGAAATATCCATATATATGAAAAATATGATGCACTGCACTGACCCATGTTATAGGATACATGCTGCACACATTACTAGGCATATCTACTGTAAACATTTAACAGCCTGTTCAAAAACATATTACATTATGTAAGATACACGCAGTACATATTATGCAACAAAAAATTACCTGATGGTCATTTAAGACATAAAGATAACTTATTTGACATACAGAAGTATCACGCCGGGTTTTTCGATACACAGAACCGGAGCGGGCACGAAAAACAGTCCATACCTGCCAAGTGACCCGCATTTGCTGGGTCACACCCGCAAAAGCGTCCCTTCACCCGCCGGTAAGCATGACCCGCCACGGGTCACCGTTTTCACCCGCAAAATTGATCAGGTGAAATAGATTATTCCGGACATACGGGATATCGATTTTTTGAGGAGGTGAAACATTGGGAAATCAATGGTACATGTAATTGCATGGAAAAAACCCGAGTACAAATTCTTATTCTTTAAAAATTATTTTTAAAAAATAATGTTATGAATTCTCCTCGTTATTCTTAACATAAAACAAGCTTTATATCGATTTTAAGCGTGAAAATAAATTAAATATCAACATCGAAAGTTGACCTATTTTCCATAAGCTGAGATGAAAAATCTAGAAAACAACACCGACCCGGGTGACTTCCGATGAATTTTATCTGCTCTGTGATTGGTCAAATCACGGCTGTGATGTCATTACGAAATAATCTATTGTCGTGCATCCGTTTATTGATTTGTGTCAATCAACTCAAGTAGCATTCTAACAGGTAAACAAGTAGTTAGACTGTGTAATAAGTGTTGATTAGGGCAATAATTAGGACAGGTGTTGTTTATATAGTAATCAGTAAGCACTGGCAATGATTACAAAGAATCTACACAATCTTTTCTGATACGAAAATGTTTATAAATATTGCTTATAACCTCCCTTGAATAATTTTCCATTTTATTAAAAAGGGCCCTAAGATTTTGATGTATACACTAATCAATGCCCCAAATTATTGAAATATCTTAAAAAACATTTATGTTTTTGTCTTAAATAGTATCTTGAATATTTTCTCCACAGATTTTATTTTGATGAAGTTCAAAATAAATGATTATAGCTGTTTAATCAATTTTTAATGAAATTACATACTGCCTTTCCAACAATGGAATTTCTTTAGCACATCCAATAAAACAAAATCAGATAAGAGATGGTGGCATACATCATAGAACATGGCAATACATCACAATTCTCAGGTACAAAATCTGATTGCAATGCATATGTTTGGTATTTTTTTTAAATGTCTGAAGCAGAGTTTAACTTTGAAAATATGCCGTCACTCGCTATGAACCAACATCTGAATGCACAATGTTTGGTCATGACCCACCACAGTACTTTTGGAGGTTGGCAGGTATAAAACACGGAGCTCATTTTTGTTTACTTGCGGTAGGGTTGGTACATATTTTTATTAATAAGTCAACAAAGCAAATGAAATGGGTGTAAGTAAATTGTCATATTTATTTCACATATAAAAAATTATCAACAGATAAA
Organism: Modiolus philippinarum; assembly: GCA_002080025.1. NCBI lineage: Eukaryota > Metazoa > Mollusca > Bivalvia > Mytilida > Modiolidae > Modiolus > Modiolus philippinarum. Next base: position 26,586 of record MJUU01032148.1, on the reverse strand, counting down.
ATTTCACTTTCCAAGACCCTTTAATAGACTGTTGGAAAAGATTAGTTAATCAAAATTTGCCATTTTTCACGACGTTGAGTCCAATAAAAGTGATGAGACGTTCATGTTTTAGATCATATCCTAAACATCAATGATTCTAACTTTTTATTAATATCTGCTTTACATTTTCTGAAAAGTGTCAGTACCTGGAATTAACACTTTATAACTTTATTTGGCGATTTATAAAACATGAGTGCGAAATTATGTGCAGAAAAAGCCGCGGAGCTTTAAATGAAATGGCACATGGAAGACGGATACCGGGCACAAGGAACAAAATCGATTGAAGAAAAGAAAGCACAGAAAAATATCAGAATCACCGCAGTGATAAAAAAAAGAAATCTTGGAATGCCATATTTACTCAGAATTAGTCTCCTTAGGGATTGGGTATGGAAGGAAAGCCTTCAATACTTCGAATGAATAATAGTAGGAAAGGAAATAACTTAAAAGACGCCTAGTTTTCGACTTTAATGCACCTACCTGACATGCAGGTAATTTTTATTTTAAATGAAACTAAAATGATTATATTATTGGTTTTTAGCGGTCGTAATGAAATCGTATGGCACGTTTTTTGGTAATTTGAAAATTTTGGTGAAAACTGATATGTACGGTACTGCGGGGGAATCAGTTATAATTTTTGTTATAGATCTTTTATGTGAGTCGATATATATTTTATTTATAATGTTTAAGCTGTATAAAATAACGACTATAAAGGTGTTAAAATATATTGTAGTTTTTCTAAGAAAAATCGACAAATTTTACAAGTTTTTTCCACATTTTAAGAGCACAGACTCTTATGTTTAACTTCATTGTGAGCGCTTTAAGTATCATCCGAGTTTTGTTTTTGTTTGATATAATATGAACTATATGCATCAATTTTCAAAGAGAAAGCAACATTTTAAAGCCTTTTAAACAGTAAATTATTGGTTTATCTGAAACTATTTAAAAAGCCGGAACTAACTACACATGTTTTTGTCTCGTACATTCGGAGAAAATTGTACAAAGTACGTTTTATTTGGATAAAAAAAAATCGCCAAACTAATGATTATTGATAACAGGCATCTAACAAACACTGGAGTGCTAATGGCGAAGTTGCGATGCGCAATTGTTTGGACACAAGATTTTGAATTACAATGCCACGTTTTATAAATGATGATTGAACGCTACGTATCAAATAAACTAAATAAAATAGTCCACACAAAACACTACCTTGTCTAATGCTCTCTAAAACAGGAAAAAAACTAGATTGGAATTGATTTACTATTAAAGCATATTGTGTATTTGAATGAAGATCATTTAATATTATCCACATTTTACCTTTTATACCAAACAAATACAATTTATACATGAGACCTCATCTCCAAACTGTGTCGAATGCTTTTCGACCATCGAGAAACGCAATAAAAACCTTACCCTGTAATTCAATAGTGTTGAAAACTGTTTTTTGAAGATTAAAGGACGCAGTCAAGCAACTGAGGCCTTTTTGAAACTCCTGTTGTTGTGGATTTGGAAATTTACGAGAATCTAACATATTTAACAGACGTTTTTTAATAACCTGTTCAAAAATCTTTGAGACGCTTGACAAAAGAGTTATCGGACGATAATTATGTGGTGACGTTTTTTACTTATTATTCCTCTTATATCAGGGGATAAGTATTTCTGTCTTTCAATCTATGAGAACATTACCTTTCTTAACAAGCAAATTAAATAAGGATGTTAAACATTGTACTACTACGTCTCCACCAAAGATAATGTGTTTATTTTGGATTTTGTCATGACCTGCTGCTTTTTTGTTTTTAATGATTTAGTAACTTCCTTTACATCGGTTTGTGATATGCAGCCACCAGGAAAATTATTTGTTTCGGAACTACATATCTCAAAAATGTTTTCATATTCACTTTCATTTTTTTGTTCGTTATTTTTTTCAAAATTGCCTTGCATATTTTTATATAAGTTAGAAAAAAGTCCTTAAAACGTTTGCAATAGACTCTGGCATGTCACAAACTCCGTCATCATGGATTATTTCTGGATATATTTTACTTTAGTTGTATATAAACGTCAATAATTTGGTGCTGTTAACAGAGCAGGACATGCTTACCTTCCGGAGGACCTAATGTCACTTTCAGTTTACTCTGTGAGTGCCTTGGTTTTGAATTTTGTGATTTTTATTTCTGTGCTTTGCATCTGCCTAACGTCATGGTATTCTATGTCCTCTTTTGGCCATTTCTTTGGACTTGGATTTTTGTAAATACCGGTCCTTTGTTCCTTCGGTATTCTAATGCCGTTGTTGACAAAAAAGATAAGCAGAATAAAGATAAGACCATGTTTCCGCTTTTTGTTTGTTTTGTTTTCTTTTGTTCTTTGTTTGTTTGTTTGTTTGTTTTTTATTTGTCGTAACGGGAATACGTATATTTGTTCAGCATATTAAAAGTATCTTTGTTATAAATATCATGTTTCTTTCTTGTGGACCAATTATGTATTACGTTTATAAATTCCGTCATATACAATTATTATATATTTGTTGCGTTGGAACAAAAGTTGTATTATTCTTTATCCTGTTGGAATAGATATAATGAAGGAAAAAATAGCATGACATCTTATCTTACGTTGGATTTTTGTTTAACTAATTTTTTTCCCAGCTGACAAAAGTTCCATTGGAAAAAATATTGTAAGCATTGATATAATGTTTCTTCCTTTGGAACAAATTTCATATGTCATTTATTTCGTTATGAACACATATGAAAATGTTTTTCCTGGTGGAAAATATCCAAGGTAATATTTTATCTTTTTAAAAAAAAAACTATGATGAAAATAACATTCTCTCATATGTCCATAAAAGAATGATTTTGGTAAGAATTTGTATACAGGAACGGAAGCTACACCAATGATTATGTTAGAGTTTGCGTCTTTTGGAATAATGCAACAATACAGTTCTTGCAAACAATTGATCTGTTGTCTGAGAATTGATTATTTTGACAAAAGTCCAAAAAAGACAGAAAAATGTACTAGGAAATTAACTCTCAATTACCAATAATTAACTTACCTTGCAGATTCAAGAGGATAATATCATTATACTAGTTGAACTGGTTTTAGCCAACACGAACATTTGTGATCACTTTCAGTCTGTAATCCGTCTCGCGCATCAAACTTTTATTCAAACGTCTCTTCCTCTGAAACAACTGTGACAGTTGGAACCAAACTTCTTTCTCTTAAACAACTGCCAGTTGGAACCAAACTACTTCCTCTGAAACAACTGTGCATGCCAGTTTGAACCAACCTTGGTCATTATAGTCCTTGGATGAATCTTCAGGTTCATTTATTATCTAAGATGACCGCCAGGGTGACCATAGTTTTACATCGAAACTTACGGGCAAACGCATTTTGAAAACTACTGGGCCAATAAGAACCAATTTTGAAACAAAAGTACTTGCGTGGTTCCCTGTAAAAGAGGTGTTTTTCAAATTTGTACTTAATTAAAGACGGTTGACAGTGGGGAATATAGTTTAGCATTTAGCCTTATTGGAACACTTTCAGAGATCTTCTTAAGACTACTGAACCTACTGTAATCAGACTTGGGCACGATAGTCATTGGTTTGTCCTGTAAAAATGTTATTTTCAGCAAAATGGTCGCCAGTTGGAAACATATGCATTCCTATACGACGTTTTGCTTCATACTTTTGGTATACTCGTACCTTCATTTTGGACAAATTTTTGTACTTCAGTGCACTTCCTATATGTGATTGTTTGCTATATTTCACTATGCCTGAAAGTGGCCTTTGCTTATTATTACAATATGTTTACATTTAGGTAAAAATTCATGGCGTAGAATAAAAAAAAAAAAAAAAAAAAAAAAAAAAAAACTTTCAGCAAAAAATTTCAGGAATGCCTTACTGCAGAGAAAACCAGTTCTGCTGCTAAAATATTTAGCGTTATCAATTATAGAAGATACGCCCTGACAAACAATATTTTTTTATATTTAATTTTATATATACGGATGCAATACCCATTATTTCAACGTTTTTTAATGTGAAGTTGATGAATTAGTTGCACACATTTGTATTCAAGTCATAGGCGACGCTGACAGCAAGTCGAAACTGCATAAAACTGTCATCATCTTAAGTATTCGCTTGAATAAACTCTGCGTTCCTTGTATTACTTGAATGTGTCCACTCCGTGTTCAGTTGTATCATGTGTCGCGGTTTTTTGTGCCCATAATTACGAATTAAGATATAACGAATGAATTCCGGGAATTGATACTTTCAGAAAATGTCAATTAGATGTTAATGAAAAGACGAACTCATTGATGTTTTGGATATGGTTTAAACATGAGCGTCCCGTCGCTTTTATTTGACTTATCGCCTGGAAAAATAGCAAACTTGGAAAATGTTATCTTTCCCAACAGTTTGTTAAAGGGTCTTGGGAAGTGAAATTTTTCTGTGGATAACCTTTTATATGTAAAATAAATATGACAATTTATTTACACCTATTTCCTATGCTTTGCTGCATTATAAATAAAAATATGTACCCACCCTACCGCATGTAAACAAAAATGAGGTCCGTGTTTTTTGTGCCCGCTCCGGTTCTGTGTATCGGAATACCTGGCGTGAGTATGTTGATTATATGAAAACAGTAGTCTATAGATTATTTCAAATATTTAAAATACAGTTCACACATTATATGATATCAAGATGACACACACAAAACACAATTCAAATGACTTACTGTAATAATGTTCACGGTATGAATACAATACACACATCCCATGACATCCAAAACATGCACAGATTGACATGCATTAGAAAATTCAGAGTAGATTTTAAGTATAAAAACGTGAAGTCTGCAATCAATACATTCGTACATAATACACAGTACACGTTAAAATGATATACAATTTTCTCTTTAAATGACACACTTAAAACACAAAATGTAACTCTATTACAGAACAAATTAACGTAAAATTAGAAGCTTGGAAGAAAGATGACAAGATATTTATGGATACAATCGCAGCGTCACGTGTACTTGAATGTTTGAAGATAAAGAGTTGTGTTACAGTAACAGGAAGCTCTGGTGTAGGAAAGACGTTTACAGTTCGACATGTAGCTTTGCAAATGTCTAGTGATGGGTATGATATTCTTCCTGTCACAAATCCTGATGATATTGTCAAATTCAATGATAAAAACAGAAAAACAATATTTATAATTGACGACTTTTGTGGCACATATACTTTAAATCAAACTATTTTTGAAAAATGGAAATCGTTTTATGAACCAATATCAGACATTTTAAGGAATAAGAATACAAAAATTATTGTGACATGTCGATCACAGGTCTATCAAGATGATCTCTTTAAAACATTATCACTCTTTATATCATGTGAATGTAATCTAATGTCAGAAGATATTTGTATGTCAACCAAAGAAAGACAACATTTAGCTGAATTATATCTTGAAAAAGATGCATCGAAGATAAGTGAATATGTTAATTTGCACGATTGTTTTCCTCTTTTATGTAAATTGTACAAAGAAAATCCAAACTTTGATATAATTAACTTTTTTAAGAATCCATTTGAAGTTTATGAAGCAGAGATTAGTAAGCTATTAACAGAGAGAGCATATGGTAAATATTGTGCTTTAGCTTTATGTGTCATATTTAACAATTATGTGAAAGAAGAATGGCTCACGAAGGATATAGATAAAGACACGGAAAGAGTTATAAAGAAAGTTTGTGAGGCATGTAAGCTACAAAGAGGTACATCAAGACTGGTCATAAGAGATGAATTGGAATCTCTTATCAACACATTTATAAGGAAAGATACAAATACAACGATTGGTGGAAAAGAGCTCAAAGATGACCTGGATGACAATGAAAACGATGACGAAACTTCATATGAAAATGAAGAGCTTCCAGAAATTTCACAAAAGATGAAAATTATGAAAGAAGAATTTTATTGTACTGTTCATGACAAACTATTTGATTATCTTGTAAAATACTTTGGAAAAGTGATGATAGAAACTTTGATTAAAAACGGAGACGGAAGATTCCTTGCAGAAAGATTTTGTTTTGAACGCCAAGATAATAGTAATCAGTACACAATCAATGTAGAGGAAACATGTCAGCATATTTATGTGAAGAGAATGATAGATGATTGGTCAAAAGGTTGCGTTTCACATGTTTTCAACAACATTAACATAAATAATAAAAAATACAGAGATTTGTTACTGAATAACTTGAATATCGTTGAACCAAAATTACAAAAAAAGCTAGCTAAAATGTGCGGTAGGACGCATAAAGACACGGACAAGTCAGTACAGGGATCTCGAAGGGTTAAATATAGTAGTACTACACCATTAATGCAATGTTGTATAGTAGGAGATAATAGAATGGTGCATTGGTTCTGTGAACATGGGTCTGATATTCATCAAAGCAATAGTAATAGAGAATCCCCCCTGTATATATCTTGTAAAAAAGGTCATCTCGGAACAGTAATTACACTTCTGGACAACAAGGCAAATGTAAATCAGTATACAAAGTCAAAAGAAACACCTCTATATATAGCTTGTGATGGAGGGTATACTGAGATTGTAACTGAGCTTCTGGAGAACAAGGTAGATGTAAATCAGTGCACAGTTCATGATGAGTCACCTCTGTATAGAGCTTGTGATGGGGGATATACCGAAGTAGTAACTAAACTTCTGGAAAACATGGCGAATATAAATCAGTGTACAAAATGGGGAGAATCACCTCTTAGTATAGCTTTAAAAAGAAGACACATTGAAATAGTAACCAAACTTCTAAACAGAAATGTAAATATCAATCAGTGTACAAAGTTTGGAGAATCACCCCTGTTTATAGCTTGCGAAAGAGGTTATACTGAAGTTATAACTAAACTTTTGAGCAACAAGGCAAATATTAATATGGCTACAGTTGATGAAGTATCGCCTCTGTACAGAGCTTGTGACAGAAGTCATTTTGAAATAGTAACTTTACTTCTCGACAACAAGGCAGATGTTAATCAGTGTCAAGTGTTAGGAATGTCGCCTATGCATATTGCTTGTGAAAGAGGGCACCCTGATATAGTAAATAAACTTCTTGAAAACAAGGCAGATGTTAACCAGTGTACAAAGTTAGGAGAATCACCTTTGTTTATAGCTTCTGAAAGAGGTTTTATCGAAGTAGTAGGTAAACTACTAGACAATAATGCAGATATTAATCAGTGTACAGATTTGGGAGAATCTCCCCTGCTTATAGCTTGTGAAAGAGGGTACACCGACGTAGTCAATAAACTTTTGGCAAAAAATGCTGATGTTAATCAGTGCATGGTTAATGGGGAATCACCTCTGCATAGAGCCTGTGATAGAGGTTATATTGAAGTAATTACTCAACTTCTGTACAACAATATATTTGTTGATCAGACTACTAATGAAGGAGTATCACCATTGTATATTGCCTGTGAAAGAGGGTATACTAAAGTAATAACCAAACTTCTGGAAAATGGGGCAGATGCAAATCAGAGTGATTTGTTTGGAGTATCACCTTTGATTAAATGTTGTGAGAGAGGACATATAAGAGATGTATCAGAACTTCTGAACAGTAAGGCAGATGTCAACCAGTGCACAAAATGGGGAGGGATGTCTCCTTTGTATATAGCTTGTAAAAAAGGGTATACTGAGGTTGTAACGGAACTTCTAAAAGAAAATGCAGATGTCAATCAATGCACTTTAGATAGGGAATCACCTTTGTATGCAGCTAGTGAAGCAGGGCATACTAAAATAGTATCGAAACTACTGGCCAATATTGCAGATGTTAATATTTGTACCATAGACGGAGTATCACCTCTGTATAAAGCGTGTAAAGAAGGGTTTTCTCAGATAGTAACTAAACTTCTAGAGAAAGGAGCAGACGTGAATCAGTGTACAATCGACGGTGAATCACCTTTGCATATAGCTTGTACAAAAGGGTATACTGATGTAGTAATTAAACTTTTGGACAAAGCAGATGTTAATCATTGCACCATTAACGGAGAATCACCTTTGTATAGAGCTTGTGAAGAAGGGCATACTGAAATTATATCGAAACTACTTGAAAAAACGGCAAATGTTAATAATTCTACCAAGGAGAGGTTATCACCTTTGCATAAAGCTTGTACAGGAGGGTATACTGAGATAGTAACTAAACTTCTTGAGAAAGGAGCAGACGTCAATCAGGGTACCATCGACGGTGAATCACCTTTGCATATAGCTTGTACAGGAGGGTATATTGATGTAGTAACTAGGCTTCTGGACAAGGCAGATGTAAATTGTACAACATTGGGAGGATTATCACCTTTGCACATAGCTTGTGGAAGAGGATATACTGAGATAGTAACTAAACTTTTGGAGAAAAAAGCAGACGTTGATCAGCGTACAAAGGACGGTGAATCATCTTTGCATATAGCGTGTACAGGAGGGTATTTTGATGTAGTAACTAGACTTCTGGACAAGGCAGATGTAAATTGTACAACATTGAAAGGATTGTCACCTTTGCACATAGCTTGTGGAAGAGGATATACTGAGATAGTAACTAAACTTCTGGAGAAAAAAGCAGACGTTAATCAGTGTACAAAAGACGGTGAATCACCTTTGCATATAGCGTGTACAAAAGGATATTCTGATGTAGTAACTAGACTTCTGGACAAGGCAGATGTAAATTGTACAAAATTGGGAGGATTATCACCTTTGCACATAGCTTGTGGAAGAGGATATACTGAGATAGTAACTAAACTTCTGGAGAAAAAAGCAGATGTTGATCAGTGCACATTTATAGGAGAATCACCTCTGTATAGAGCGTGTGAAGGAGGACACGTTGATATAGTATCCAAACTACTGGACAAAATGGCAGATGTTAATCAGTGTACAAAGAGTAGAATTTCACCACTGTATATAGCTTTAGATGGAGGGCATTTTGAAATAATAGAAAAACTATTGGACAGCAAGGCAGATGTTAACCAATGCACCAAGTTCGGAGAATCACCCCTGTTTATAGCTTGTGCTAAAGGGTACTCTGAAGTAATTGCTAAATTTCTGGACCACAAAGCAGATGTTAATTGGTGTACATTAGAGGGTAAATCATGCTTGTATACAGCATGTGAAAAAGGTCATACTGAAGTAGTAACTAAACTTCTTGACAACATGACAGATGAAGTAACACATTTGAATAAAGCTTTTGGAGATGGAAAAACTGACATACAATATAAACGTATGAACAGCAAATCGGATGTTGATAAGTACACTGTATGGGAAGAATCGCTCCTACATAAAGCTTATGTCAGAGAGCATATTGAAGTGCACACTTCATTTCTAGAAAACGAAGCATATGTTAATATGTGTACAAAGTTGGGAGAATCACCTTTGTTCATCGCTTGCAAAAGGGGGAATCATAAAGTAGTACAAATACTTTTGAACAAAAAAGCAGACGTGAATCAATGTACAGTTGATGGAGTATCACCTCTGTATATAGCATGTCAAAACGGATATAATGAAGTAGTATCTAAACTTCTTGACTCTGAGGCAGATGTTAATCAGTGTACAAAGTTTGGAGAATCACCTTTGTTCATAGCTTGTGAAAGAGGATATCAGGAAATAGTCAATGCACTTTTGACCAGCAATGCAGATATTAATCAGAGCACAGCTGATGAAATGTCACCACTATATGTTGCATGTGAAAGAGGGTACACTGAAATAGTAACAATACTTCTTGACAACAAGGCAGATGTAAATCAGTGCACAAATGATGTAGAATCGCCTCTGTATATTTCCTGTGAAAAAGGGTATACCGAAGTAGTAACGAGACTTATTGACCACAAGGCAAATGTTAATCTGTGTAACGGGTTCGGATTATCACCTTTGCATATAGCTTGTGAAAAAGGGCGTACAGAAATAGTAGCTATACTTTTGGATAGAGAGGCAGATGTTAATGTACAAAATGGGGTGGAGTATCTCCGCTGTATATAGCTTGTGGAAGAGGGCATATTCTCGTGGTAAATAAACTAATGAGCAGCAATGTAGATATCAATCAGTGTACAGATGATGGAGAAACACCTTTGTATATTGCCTGTGAAAGAGGTCATATTGAAGTGGTAACGAATCTTTTAGGAAACAAAGCAGATGTAAATCAGTCTACAATGTTCGGAGAATCACCTTTGTATATAGCCTGTAAAAGAGGGTATACAGATGTAGAGACTATACTTTTAGACCACAACGCAAATGTCGATCAGCGTACAAAATCTGGAGAAACACCCCTGTTCATTGCTTGTGAAAGAGGGTTTACTGAAGTAGTAACTAAACTTATTGCAAACAATGCCGATATTAATAAAACTACACTTTTTGGAGAATCACCTCTTTACATAGCCTGTGAACGAAGTAATGCTAAAGTTGTAACTAAACTTCTTGACTACAATGCAGATGTCAATCAGTGCGAAGTGTTTGGGTTGTCACCTTTGTTTATAGCTTGTGAAAAGGGAAATACTGAAATTGTAACTAAACTACTCGACTGTCAGGCAAATGTTAATAAGTGTACACTATTCGGAAGAATCTCGCCCCTGTTTATAGCTTGTGGAAAAGGATATTTGGAAATAGTGGATAAACTTCTTGACAATCATGCAGATGTGAATCAGTGTGCAGAGTCTGGAGAAACACCTCTTTTCATTGCTTATAAAAGAGGGCATACTGAGGTAGTAACTAAACTTTTAACAAAGAATGCAGATATTAATATTTGTACAAGTTTTGGAGAATCACCTCTACATATTGCCTTTCAAAATGAGTATATGAAAAAGGTATTTAAACTTTTGGAAGTTTTAAGTGATTTAAGAGATATTTGAGTATTAAGCTTGTGAAAGAGGGTGATTAGCAGTAGTAAATGAATTTCACGGCAGCAAAACACAATTAACTATTTAAAAATTTGAAAGAATTCTACATCTGTATTTAGCTTATGGTAAGGATTAAAAAAATTCCGAAGTTACTATGAATTTAATTTTTGCGTATGGCCATTTCGACAATTTATGTCTTTTCAGTGCATACCAAATGGAAATATTTGGAATTCTATACAGAATATTTGTAAAAGCTGATAGAGAACAAATTAGAATATGATCTAAATAGAAAAGGCAAAATCAGCTAGTGACAGAGCTATACAAGAGGGAGATACTCCTTAGTTTTAGGCAAGTTACGCTTAGTTACTTCGATGGACCACATGTAAGCCTAGCACCATTAAATTTGTTTCAAGATCAATTATATTATGAACCAAGGGGAAAATATTTCATAGAATTAAGAAAAAAATGTGTTCCAAAAAACCAAGGAAGAAATCATGCTTAAAAGTCGTAGTAAGTCATATCCGATATCAGCAAATTAATTTTTACTGAAGTCAAAATGCAAGATTAGTTTTCAAAAAACTAATTGATGATCATTACGCATATTATAAAAAATACAGGAGACAATTCACGGCAGCCAATATTTATATATAATATCTTTTCTTTATACTTAATGATAAGTTATAAAATTTATAAAATACCTCAAAAACTTAACAAGATATCTTTTATGTGAACAAATAAAAGGATATGGAGTAAATTAACATGGGACGAAATCCCTGTAAATACAGGGTATGATTAAGCAATTGGAACAAAGTTTTCATTGTTGTTCTTCATCCTGAAGTCACCATGAGGCTTTCAACAAAGAGCTAATACTTTTACCTCTTATCTTTTTAATAGATATGTAATAACTTGTTAAGATATATCATAAAATATAACATACATTTTAGATGTCCAATTTGTTAATTAAAATGGTTTGCCATACAATTTACACTATATACAGTACATACATTTAAAATATGAGAAAATAAAATGTGGAACAAACCTTACAGAATTTTATGTGTACTGTATTACATGCAAGTGTACCTTGTATCATGAATCACGTGATACAGGGAACACATATTACTGTACACATTTCGGACAATATGCTTTACACCATATACATTACACACAAATCACTCGCATTTCTTAAAGGTTAAACATTACATAACTAAGTTCACACATTGAGACATTACAAAGATGCAGTTTGAGTGTGACACAGATTCGGTAGATTTAAGTTTTATTTGTATTTACATTAAGATCACATGAAAAATTTTTGTTTACCGAAAAATGAGGCCTTGGGGAAATAAAAAAACAGTGTATTGTAAAATATAATATTTTAATGCGGTTGTTTAATTGAAATAGAGAACTTTATTTCGGTATTTTGTTATTATAGTCAAATGTATTGAAAAAATGTTGTTTTTTTCAAACTGAAATTTTCCTATTACCGTTATTAACTTTTCAATCAAATTGTTATCTTTTTTGTTTTTTTTCTTCTAATTATATTTTGTTTGTTTGTTTGTTTTGTTTTTTTACGTCATTACTGAATCAGTTACATGTTTGCATCTCATTAAGCTAATATTCGAATTTTATATAATTATAAACATTATGAATTAATGATTCACAAAAAATACTAGAAAAGTGAAAAAAACATTATTTGAGGTGCATATATATTGTATATCATGATGACTAAATCAGAAAATGGCAAACATTCGAGATTTATGGCAATTGAAATGCGGTTTACCTGAAACGAAACTTAGAATGGTTTTAGGGAGGAAATTTGAACCAGACTTAAAGCTCAACCTATATCGCTCATCTGACAAAAGGTTTCAAGCAATGATAATATGTATTTCAACTTTCTCACGCGCTCAGTAAACAAAAAATCAGAATGCTTAAATCTACACTCCATTTTGCTATCGATCACACATAGCGATATTTGCCAAGTCGTACCTTAATGGTCGCAGCTGATAATATGATCTGAAATTTCATCTGGTAAGACTTCATTAAAAATTAGTCTTGATACTTAGTTTTTCATACGTCAGCAATGGCGGATTGGGACTTTTTGCTTAGCGGCGGGGCTGCCCAGATAGCATGACAGAGTTGGCCCATTATCGGTATTTTGCTGGAAATGTCGGCAACTGGTGCGGCTAACATTACTCCGCCAATTGTCGTATTGGTATAGTTTGCCCAGCAATGGCTGCATAGAAGTCTACCAACAGTAGAATACCTATTAGAGGGCCATTATTGGGCCAAAACTTAAGATAAAATTGGGAATAATTGATCATTACAAAGTACAGTAGTTAAATTGTACATACAATAATAAATTAATGAAATGTTATCTTATCTTATAAAACTTAATGCTATAATTTTCTTAAAACATTTCTAAAAATGTCAATTTGAACTAAAATGTTCAATTCAATGTACATGATGTACACCGGTGATCACTTAAAAACTAATTTTTAGTATTTTAATTATCTTAAATTCATAAATGCACATTTATTTAATGTATCACGCAGTCATGAAAAATCAGTCATCAGCAGCTGGGATTCAACCTGTAATGTAGGTCAAGATAAGAAGCATGTGTAATACATTTACGACCACAGGATGTTGTGTATATTGTTTCGATCTTGCATTCTCTTTGTGTCTGAAGGAGTGAAGTTGTGTATAGTGTAATAATTTTGATTCAAAAGGAACTAAATATATGTAAGTATGAATATATTCCTATCTAATATTTTGTTTTGAAATTATTGAAATGCTTATAATTTAATTTATTCAAATTATATATTTGCAAGTTATCTTGTTTCGCTCAGCATTTACAAATGTACATGTAAATTGACTGATAGTTATAACTATCATATTTTAATGAGTTTATAGTTGTATTTTTAATACTCATTTAAAAAAAATATTGTATAAAAGATTCATGAATCACGGGAAAAATCAAAATATATAATATACATATAACAATGTACGGAGCATTCTCGTTTGCGTTTGAAAATTAATCATTACCTTTTAATTTTTTTCAGATAACACAATGGAATGTATTTGAAGAAGAAGTGAAAAGAAATGAAAACATATAAAAAGAATTTGTAAAAGCCAAAAGAAGGGTCAATGAATATGATGGACAGGTCGAAAATTAATTCGACTGTGAAATACTAAAGCAAGCAAAATCTCGACTCCAGGGTTGGTAGTGGTTATGGGGGGTAGCGAGATTTCTAAAAAACCGTTGGCCCAGTATTTTGCCAGCTAAATTCTCTGTTGGCGGTATGTTGGTATCATATAAGTAAAGTTGGTATAAGGATGGCAGAAACATAACCTTGTTGGCGGCTTTTATTGGGCCAACAATTTGCCGACATGTAGGCCCACTGTTCGGCCGATGAGTAGAAAGTCAATGGGCCAGTGCTGGTTGCCAGTTACGGGCCAACAAAGGTGCCAACATTTTACCATTTATTGGCCCAATTGTGAAATGCTATCTGGGTGACTAATAATTTTTCTATAATAGGTTCGGAACCCAATTTAAAAAACACCTAGGGACTTATGTCAACTTAAGGGGAGCCGGGCCCCGCTTGGCCCCTGGATCCGCCACTGGTCAGAGTAAATTTAACATTCAATTCAACAACTTCAATCATTTATGTCTACATGCACCTATTATGAAATAAAGAAAACCTGTCATTTAAATATCCTTATATATGTTTCAAATATTAAGTTCAAATAAGTTAAAGAAAATGTCATTTGATAAAAAGAAATGTTGGGTAATTCTGGAAAAATAAAGTCCCAGTTGTATAAATCAAAATTGTAAGGCAACATTTATATTGCGAAAGTTTTGATTGGTCAGAACTGACCGTCAATTCCACCATCTACACACCTGTGACAAAGTAGGTTTCCTGTTTAGTCTGGTTCCTTGTATGGTTGCAAATACACAAGTTAAAAATAGAACATGAAATCGATTAATGGTTTTCAATTGCATTACAATCGCAATAACAGTACATTATTTGAATACCCGAGGGCGTCAATCTTGATTTGACGGTCAAAATATCCGTTTACAGGCTCCGCTACGCGTCGCCTGTAAACTGCATTTTGACCGTCAAATGTACGATTGACGCCCTCGGGTATTCAAATAATGTACTGTTATTGCTTAACTAGAGAAATATTTTAAGGAATTAACAAAAAAAAAATAATAATAAATAAGAAGTAATAATGAAATCTAATTTGTTATTATGTTTTCAACACATCATTGTTACCGATGGCTATTTTCTCGTCTTTCCAGGATAGTTTGCCATATATATATATATATATATATATATATATATATGCATACGCTCATTTGTATTAATTTCTTGGTTATAATATATTGATACAGTATGTATTTTTGGATAATCCGTTTTGACTACAGTTGTACGACTTATGTTTAAGAGATGTTATTTATTTGTATAACTGCATTTTAAAAGGACAAGGTTCAGTAAGGGCCTTTGTGGCCCACTAATTTCTAAATTTTGGAAAATTTGTCAAAACTTTAATTGTCTGATTCTTTTCATACAATTGGATGGTTGCATTTAAAAGATTCGTATTCGTTTTGCCAAAAATTACTTGTGGGATCGTAGAAATAATGCAAAGAAATTTTCCCAAAAGGCAAAGTTTTAAAAATTGTAGATTTTAAGTAATTTTGTATTGGTTTTATTGAAACGGAAGTGGCCAACCACATGTGCACTCAAAATATTTATATATAATTTGTAATTTACTATTTCACAAAATAAATATGAAGCTCGTCAGTGTACAAAAGGTTGGCCAATGTTAAATACGCCACCAAAATCTTGCCTTTTCAGCCTTTTTCAGCGATTTTCCCAATTTATGCTATGTGTGGTTGGCTTATTTGACCAAATCTGTTGAATTAATACCCCAAAACCAATTGCTTACATTAAAGTAGACAGTATAGAGTTCGAAAACCACCACAGATCCTTCTTTAGTTTTTCTTCAAATTTGGGCCAAAAAGTTACCTTACTTAACCTACTCCTTTGCATTTAATGTAATGTAAAATGTTTGTAATTAACTATGTATTTGTTGATTGAATACAATTATGACATAGAAAAAAAATTCCATTCTGTGTGAACTTAATCAGTACTACTCTAGCCAATGCAACTGTATTATAGAGTATAGTAAATGTACTTTGTAATATACTTGTATTATGTAACGAAGAAATTGTGACATGATTTTTTTGTTGTTCTTTGATCCATGTTCGCAGCTTGAATCAGTTTATGATCGTCCTTGTTCCGAAAAAAACACATATACTAATATGTTTTTGTTCTTCCCTCACTTTTTAAATAATAGCAAAACTTATTTGTGCTTTTGACATGTTTTAACTAATAATGTTTGGTTTGTCTGTTCTTCGGTGTGATGTTCGTAGAAAGATTCCAAGCGCAAGAGATGTGTGCTCTTGATTCATTTCAGTTATGGTGTACTTGTTCTTGAGATAGTATTTCATATTGATAAACTATCATACTTTCAAATTTTGGCATTTTATTATTTTTTTTTCTTAATTTCCAAATGTTATACTGAAAATTCTGTTTATAGTGCCCACATCTCATTGTTTTATTAGGTCAACTTTTCTTCAATTCACTCGATGAGTGCTTTTTGGTTATTTATATGATGTGATGGTCTTCTATGAATATAACAAAGGGGATAACAGAAAACATCTACAATGGCTGAAAATTACAGTCACATGCCACAATCTGCCAGGGAACTACACAGGAAAAACACAAACAAGACAAAGGACAGACTTTAACAACGATAGGAACTCGGGGCAGCCGGACTTTGTCAGCAGTAGGGTTAAACCGGTTTATGGGTGTACCGAAACCTCCCCTTTATCTGTCCCGTTCCCTATAGTATAATAAACATACGAATAAAACCAAATATAGGTAGACTACTAACTCCTTGACCACAATCTTGAAAGGAAGGAAAATCATAATATGTAATTTAGAAAAATAGGTCGAGGGGTGCTCGACGCTAAACTGCCGATTTGCTCAAGGAACCTAGTCTGCTGGTAAAACACTGTCGCACTGCGGAAGAAAAATTAAAACTTCCCGAGGTGTTTGGTAAAGAATCATCATATCACACTAAAATGCAAATTGATGTTAAATTTACAGCTAATTTTCGCCCTTCCACAGGCTTCGTCAGGCTGATTATTAATTATCTACGCACGTGTTTGCATGTGCGATAAAAATATTTTTGTTGGTACTATTACACTAACAATGAAAATTGAAACATAAAAATTGTCGTTCTTTATGACAAAGAAAGCTTAAAACGGTAAATATAAAATATGAAATAAATAAAAAAAATACAATTAATTAAAAAGATGTAAACATAATTGTTTGACGCTGAAAAAAATATTTTTTTTATTTCTTGTTACTGTTGAATTTCATTTGGTCACGTTCGTCTAGACCATTGGGTTCTAAAGTACAATGCAGGTGGACCCATAAATTTTCTCGCAAATCCCTTGTTGAGTCATTCCATTGATCGTTTTCTTCAATGATTTGTACTTCGATATCTTCAAAAGTATGTCCTGTTGATTGGGGATATCGCGTGACAGGACAGTTTCGTTTTTCTTTATTAAGAAATGAACGATGGTTGTTTAACCTAATGTTGAAACAGGTGGTAGTTTGTCCAACATATTGTAAACTGCATGAACCACAAGTCAATAAATAGATGCAATTTTTGGTTTTGCAGAATACACGTGAGAAAATTTTGCAAGTTTCTTGGGTGACACTACTTTTAAATATATCGCCAATGACTGCAGATTTACAGCACTTGCAGTTGTTACGTTTGCAAGGATTGTAACCACCTGGTGATTGGGGTTTATTCTTCATTTTGGATTTTACTAGCATATCTCGTATGCCCTTTGGTTTCCTATAGGCCATAACTGGTAATTCTGGAAAAGTTTTTTTCAACTTTGGATCTTTTTCGATATTCTTTCGAATTATAGATGAGAGTACTTGGAGACTGGGATGGTAAGTTACAACAAGGGTTGTTCTTTTATTTTGATGACTCTTAAGATGTTTCATTTCAAACTTGAAACAGAAAAAAATTCAATGTTTCATCTATAAAAGGGCAAAATGAATAGTTGATACTGAAACCTGAAAAGCTTTATGAATATTATACAATAATTATCTTTAGATGAAATTATTGTTCCATAATTGAAAGAAACAAGAAATTATCGACTGGAAAAGACTTTTTGGCATCGCTATATCTAAGAATTTTTTTTCTTTTGGAAAAGTGCGTAGTTCATTTTTTTTTTTAAATTTGTCTATGCAGTATATTGTATTACAATGAAATACTTGAAAATTGGAAAAAAAGATACCGCCCCGATTTATTAAAATTAAGACTTTAAATGGTACGCTTCATCCACGTAAGTAAACACAAGTCTCAGTTAGGAAGTAATAAGAGCTGTATACATCAAGTAAATTTCAATATTAATTATATTTTACTTATCTATTTTTGTTAACCATGTCATCATTTGAGATAGATCCAAATTTCAATAAATCTAATTGAAAAATTTAAAAGAAATGGACGGTGAATCATTTCAAACTTTTTTGGTAAAGTTTCAAACACAAACACTCAGATTAGATTGTATTGCTTAATTATGTCACCCCAGACTTTGTCGGGGTGACATCTTGCTATTCTACGTTTCTTCTTATCATTATGTCACCCCGGATTTTGTCGAACGAAGTTTGGGGAGACTAATTGTTTTACTCAATTCTTATTATGTCGCCCCAGACGTGGTCGGGACGAAATATTTTTTTGTCCGTTTCTTTGTTATTATTATTATGTCGCCCCAGACGTAGTCGGGACGACATATTGTTCTTTGCCTGTTTCTCTATTATTCATTATTCATTATTATTATGTCGCCCCAGACGTAATCAAGACGACATATTGTTTTTGTTATCATTATGTCGCCCCAGACGTAGTCGGGACGACATATTGTTCTTTGTCCGTTTCTCTATTATTCATTATTATTATTAAGGTCTTTCCCGTTTCCGACGGAAAGACCTTTCTGTATTTCTTCTGTTTATTAAGGTTTTTTCCGTTTCAAACGGAAAGACCTTTCTGTCTTTCGTTTGATTATTGTTATTAAGGTCTTTCACGACCTTGGTCGTAAAGACCTTATTGTTAGTCTTTTGATTATTATTCTTTTTCTTATTATTATTAAGGTCTTTCACCACATGTGAAAGACCTTATTGTATTTCTTCTGATTATTAAGGTCTTTCCCACTACAGTGGAAATACCTTATTGATTTTCTTCTGATTATTATTATTATCATTATTATTATTCTTTTTCTTCCGCGGAGCTTGTTGAAGTCGTGTCCAGACATATCATTTCGAAACTTAGTACGGTAGTCGACTTTGGCCGGCATCGACTATGGTTACCCTGCTAAGTGGAACTATTTTTAGGAACGGAGTTATCTGCCCGAAGACCGAAAAACTTGTTATCGTGTTTGCGAAGAAACAGCAACCGACATCAAAATTCTGGGTTGGGGAAAATGTTGCATTTATGCTTAGGATAATTTGTCATGCAAAAAAATATTTTGGGGTCGCGACCCCGGTTACGCGTTTTTGACCTTGATAAATGTCGATTTCTCAAAATTGTCGGATTTCAATGAAATTTGATTTCCAGCTAGCTTTCATGGTCCTGTTTACAAGTATGGGGTCCAAAAAAAAAAAAAAAAAAAAAAAATT